>JAWHQI010001080.1:0-123942 GCA_033032865.1 Dactylorhiza incarnata | reverse complement strand
CGGAGCAACAGCCCACTACCTATTCGTAAGCCTGTTAAAACTACATTGTAGAAGCCCGTCGGCCCGTGCCACACACCCACGATGCATAATTCACCTGTTAAAACTCAATTAAACACTTTTTCTCTTGGTTCTACAAAAACCCTTCTTCTCGTGGCCCTTGTGCTACTCTGTGTTGGATAACTAATAATATGTCTGCGGGTATCGAGATTGACTCGGAGTGACTTAATAGATTGTGTGTTTACTTAGGGCAAGGCTCTACGCTGTAGATACTATATAAATGATATTCCAGCTTGATACAGCATGTAGAATATCTTGAGTGAGCCTAAACCCTAACACTCTCGTACTCATGCATGCTAGATTGCTAGAATATAAAAACTAGATTTCTTTATGTGTGATATAATGGCCAATTTATGAGATATTCAGAGTAAAATTGAGTTAGAATCATTCTATATATTCCTGAGCAACATTGATCCAATATGTTACATGGGCTATCATTAGCAAATTTTTTTTTTTTGGGGGGGGGGGGGGGGGGGGGTGGAATGAATTTAAATTGTTTGGTTGCATGGGGTTAGGCACAGATATGCATGTTGGAACACGGGAGGTGGTGGAGGGCCCACGACGCCATCCAAGTGCACTCCATATGAATTCTCATGAAGGACATTTAGGCTGCGTTTGGCGCGGCTTATCGCGACTTATTTATTCCGGTGTGGTTGGACAAAAATGTCATTGTGATACCAAAATCTTATGCCTCAAACTAGTTTTTGTTTTTTGGTAACGGTAGTAACATTAGCCATACCAAACATACATCCTATGACAATAACGTTTTTGTCCAATCTCGCCGGAACAAATAAGCAGCGATAAGCCGCGCCAAACGCAGCCTAACAGAGCATCCTCTATGGCTTGTGAACCGGCCTTATATGGCAAAGCAATATTAGCTTTGGTTGATTGAGTATAAAAACAATTTCAGGCATTAGTTATGAGCCCACACTACAACAAAACGAGACTAACGCGGTCTTTTTTGGGTATCCCGTGGGTAACGTTTTGCGACAATATTGATTGAACGTCTCATTTGTGCGGCGCACAGATGATGTTGTCTTGGGGGTTTAGGTTTTCAATCTATTGTCGTTGCAAGTGGGCATAGTAGTTCAAAATACTTCTTATTTCATGCATGCATGAAAGTTGGCCCTATAAATTAATTAGCCGCAAGTTGTGTTTTATAATTAATTTCGTGTTCTAATTCTCTAAGTTCTTAGTTTTTTTAGGGAGGTCAAGATTGTGCTAAACTGAGGGCTAACTTGGTGGAAGTAGGTGCTATTGTGTTGTGGGGACTCAATCTTTAAGCTGCTCAGGTGTATTTGTTGGTTCAATAGCCTTTTTCCTAACTAAAATAACTAATAACCATGCAATCGACTAGTTTCGAGGCATATTTTGTCTAAGGCAAACAATTGAGCGGGTATACCATAGAGCAACTGGGCATATATGTAGCCGCAAGAAAGACAACTACACCTACTGCACCATAGTAGGGGAAGGTGAGGAGAGTAAATTTAGTAGCAATATAGATTCATCTTTTTGATGCTGATAAATTGTTATGAACAAAATGTGATGCTTGTGGCAAAAAATATCATAATGGTAAGTTTTTTTTATCTTAATGAAAGTTCTCGAGCTTATTTAATTGACTAGTCCATCGAATGGTCGTCGAAGGCATTTTGAAAAAAAACAGTGTTTGGTGAATCATATAGAGAACTCATGCAAACCGTTCTTAGACAAGAAACTGAATTGCTTAGTTTAAGCAGCACCAAAAATCATGCAAACTGTGCTTGAAAGAGAATTGATTGCTCTAATTCACACCGATTTAGGTGACTAGAGATGAAAAAAATAGTGGGACATCTACTGATGATTTCCCTAGGTTGAAAAAATTATATTTGCTTAAGAACAAGGATAAAACTTAAAAACCAAAAAATTATAGATTTGAGGTTGAGAAAATATTGGATAAGAAGATAATAGAATTAGGATATAATGCTAGAATTTGATTCTAATTCTCTAAGTTCTTAGTTTTTTGAAGAGCATGGAACACACACACACACGAAATTCTCGCAAGTCTAATGCAGTGCAAAAAAGGCAAATAATAGATTTTAAAAGCGGTGATGAATGCTATATTGAATAGTTCAGGATAACTTGCAAGAGAAGATAGGAAAAATCACGCAAAAGTGGGGGAGGTGTCAGTTTTGATAACATGAAACTTAAAAAAAATCATTATGGCTGTTAATTGTTTACTGCATACAATTTTTGTGTGCTGAAGAGTATCATTTTAGATTAAAAGCAAGATAATTTTGTGTCCGATTAATAAGTAATAAAGTTCAAAACAAACAAAAAGAAAATACTACGATGCAAAAACAGCGCTCCGGACGCGCTCGTGGTCTCAATTGCCGATCCGATCAACGCATCCTGCACGAGTGCAACAAATGCGGGCCCCGCCGAGTGGTGGCTTGAACTCCACTGTCATACTATTTTCAGATATTAAAACTACTGGATAGAGGTAGTGAAACTATGTTTCTATGAGTTTTATTCCTCTATGGGAATTGCATTATTATCAACCACAGATTTATTGAACAAGATTGTTTGTCATGATTTGGCACGTCCAATCTTTAATTCAAAATCTCTCTGGAGAGCCTCCTGCCTTCGATTTCATAAAAAGTTGCCTCATTTCAACAATCATATAGGTGATTTCATTAGTTGTATACTTTTATCCAAACACTGCCTCCTAGTCAAGATAATTATGTATAAAGCCTATCCCTCTTGCTTTTAATCTAAAATGATACTCTTCAGCACACAAAAATTGTATGCAGTAAACAATTAACAGACATAATGTTTTTTTTAAGTTTCATGTTATCAAAACTGACACCTCCCCCACTTTTGCTTGATTTTTCCTATCTTCTCTTGCAAGTTATCCTGAACTATTCAATATAGCAATCATCACCCGCTTTTAAAATCTATTATTTGCCTTTTTTGCACTGCATTAGACTTGCGAGAATTTCGTGTGTGTGTGTGTGTGTGTTCCATGCTCTTCAAAAAACTAAGAACTTAGAGAATTAGAATCAAATTCTAGCATTATATCCTAATTCTCTTAACTTCTTATCCAATATTTTCTCAACCTCAAATCTATAATTTTTTGGTTTTTAAGTTTTATCCTTGTTCTTAAGCAAATATATTTTTTCAACCTAGGGAAATCATCAGTAGATGTCCCACTATTTTTTTTCATCTCTAGTCGCCTAAATCGGTGTGAATTAGAGCAATCAATTCTCTTTCAAGCACAGTTTGCATGATTTTTGGTGCTGCTTAAACTAAGCAATTCAGTTTCTTGTCCAAGAACGGTTTGCATGAGTTTTCTATATGATTCACCAAACACTGTTTTTTTTTCAAAAATGTCTTCGACGACCATTCGATGGACTAGTCAATTAAATAAGCTCGAGAACTTTCATTAAAGATAAAAAAATTTACCATTATGATATTTTTTTGCCACAAGCATCACATTTTGTTCATAACAAGTTATCAGCATCAAAAAGGTGAATCTATATTGCTACTAAATTTACTCTCCTCACTTTCCCCTACTATGGTGCAGTAGGTGTAGTTGTCTTTCTTGCGGCCACATATATGCCTAGTTGCTTTATGGTATACCTGCTCAATTGTTTGCCTTAGACAAAATATGCCTCGAAACTAGTCGATTGCATGGTTATTAGTTATTTAATTTTAGCTAGGAAAAAGGTTATTGAACCAAAAAATACACTTGGGCAGCTTAAAGATTGAGTCCCCACAACACAATAACACCTACTTCCACCAAGTTAGCCCTCAGTTTAGCACAATCTTGACCTCCCTCATTGAGATACAAAATGTTCAGATTTAACGCTTTTATGTTAAGATGAGTCCATGATCTTGCAGAATGCACCTGTATCGATCAAGCTGTATAAATCTTGTGTTCATGTGCGTTAGAATATTTCTTACTTACGATCTTAATATATATTTATTATCTCTGTGCATTCAGATTAAGACAGAGGCTCAGAAATCATTCTTGACGAAGCTGCGCACCGAGAGGAATGACAGCAAGGAAGTAGAGCGGGTCTGAGCAGAAGTAAGAGCTTCCTAAAATCTCCTGCTCAGCCGGCGCAGATCAAGGAAAGATGAGATGTTGTACAGCTATATTGATGAATACTGATGTGCATCTCTGAGGATGCCTCTTTCAAATTTTGCTTTGTTTCTGTCAATATATTTGCGATGGACATGCTCTGCACCTTCTTCCATAACTTCGACCACAGAATTCCAAGCGACCTAAGGTTCCATATCTCGAAAGCTCTCTTATGTGCCATCCTCTATTACTATGCGAAAAAGAACCGACATCGTCTCCATGAAATGGTTGGTCTATTACGCTCCCACCTCCCCTTAGGCGGACCTAGGGCAGCATGAAGAGATCCATGACGGCGAGCTAGTGGAGCAGCAGGGAGAGATCCATGGCACGGATATCGGAGGTGCTCAGGAGGAGGGGGAGGAGGAGTCGGAGGAGCAAGAGCGGAGATCGGCTAGGACGAGGTGCTAGAGATGTTCTTCACCTTCTCCGATAACCTCGCCCAAAGAATTCCAAGCGAACTCAAGTTTGATATCTTGAAAGCTGTCTTCAGTGTCATCCTCTATTACTACGCGAAACAGAACCGACCTCGTCTCCATGAAATGATTGGTCTACTACGCGAAACAGACCAACCATTTCATGGAGACGAGGTCGGTTCTGTTTCACGTAGTAATAGAGGACGACACTGAAGACAGCTTTCGAGATATCGAACTTTAGTTCGCTTGGAATTCTTTGGGCGAGGTTATCGGAGAAGGTGAAGAATATCTCCAGCACCTTGTCCCTAGCCGATCTCTGCTCCTGCTCCTTATCCTCCTGAGCACCTCCGATCTCCGTGCCATATGGATCTCTTCCTGCTGCTCCACTAGCTCGCCGTCATGGATCTCTTCATGCTACCCTAGGTCGCCCAAGGGAGGTGGGAGCGTAATAGACCAACCATTTCATGGAGACGATGTCGGTTCTTTTTCGCGTAGTAATAGAGGATGACACATAAGAGAGCTTTCGAGATATCGAACCTTAGGTTGCTTGGAATTCTGTGGGCGAAGTTAAAGGTGCAGAGCATGTCCATCGCCTCTTCCCTAGCAGATCTCAGATCCTCCTCCAGAGCACCTCCAATCTCCGTGTCATGGATCTCTCCCTGCTGCTCCACTAGCTCGCCGACATCTATCTGTTGCCCGCTCTACGTCCCTCAAGCGTCGGAGGAGGGGCGTGTAGAAATCTGCCCCAATATTTACTAGTGGCGGCTGCTGAGTTTGGAAATACAATTATCATTAATTATGTCTTAATGTAATCCCTCAACTGTACTGCATTTATTTTCTCTTCGTGAACCTTCTCAACATTGCTATAAGTATCAATCTGCCGGGTGTACTGTTAAAAAAAAGCTTTTGATTAAAAAGAAAAGTTTTCATCTTTGCCTTCCTGTTCTTCCTTCTCCGCTGAATCTAAGTAAAACCCATTAGAAAAATTAATACAACAGTGGTATCAGAGCCATTGTAGTATCTGTTCTTGTATCGATGGCTTCATCATCTACCAGTAATGCGCCCCTCTATACGTACTCCACCATCCCGATTTTCTCTGGTGCTATACGATTTTGGAGCGATAAAAGGGAAACACTACTTCGATCCCAGGATCTATGGGACATTGTCAAAGATGGGCCACAACCAAGTGATAAAACTAAAGATGGAGAACCACCCAAGTTCACAAAGGAAGAAATGAAGAAAAGTTGCTCTGGCCTTACATCTCATACAGCAGGGGATAACACCTTCAATTTATCCCAGAATTATGGGCTCAAAGACTTCACAGGAGGCTTAGGTGAGATTGGAGAATGAATACAAAGGCTCAAAAAAGATAATAAAAATCAAGCTCTATTCTCTTCGTTAAAATTTTGATTCAGTCCTCATGCGTGAAGATGAAACCACACCAGAATTCTTTGCCAAAATCATCAACATTGTAAATCAAATTCGCAGCCTAAGAGGGGTAATAGAAGAATAACAGATCGTAGAAAAAGTCCTTGGATCTCTACCAAAATCTCACAAACACATCGTTTCAGCCATACTTGAAGCTTATGACCTTAAAAAGCTCACCATCATTGACCTTATGGCCTCACTGCAAACTCATGAGGACTTACTCAGCCAAGATGAGTCAACTATTGAAAAAGCCTTTCAAACAAAAAATGTTTTTCAAAAAAGGACTGGAGAGAAAAAGAAAAATGAAGTTCCAGAAAAAAATCGAAAGAGTGATTGGAAGACTTTCAATAATAATCCACACAAAGCAACCCATGGTGAAAACTCTGGCATCACCCCCCGCTGCATTATTTGTAAAAAATAGAACCATGAATCTGAGGATTGTTATTTCAGGTGCAAGAAATGCAGAGTCCCCAATCACTCTGCTGAAAAGTGTTGGCACAAACCTAAAGAAGAGGCTAAGATCACAGAAATTGAATCAGATAACTGTCTTTTTACCTGTAAGTCTGTAACACAACCAACACTTCAGGACATCTCTACTGTTTGTTCATTGACAGTGGATGCTCATGTCATATAGCAAATGACAGAGCTTATTTTACCTTTCCAGATGAAGAATGGAAGTCTGAAGTAACACTAGGAGATGAAAACAAGAAGAAGATAGAAGGTAGGGGAACCATTGTTGTAATCTCACTTGAAGGCTCCACAAAGCTAATCCCAAATGTTTAGTTTGTACTTATACTCACTCAAAATCTACTCAGTGTAGGATAACTGCTCAATAGAGGATATAAAGTAAAGTTTAACAAAAATCACTGTGACATTGTTGAAATCCAAAGTAATGCCATCATTGCCTCAACACAAATGAACAATAGCAATATATTTACCCTCAGGCTTCAGAGAAATATCCTGCTCACAAGATTGCTCCTCAATGTCTGCTTCTCTTTGGCATCATAGGCTAGGGCACATCTGTTATCAGTCCCTCCAAAAAATTTAAAGTGAAGACCTTGTTGAAGGCTTGCCAACACAAAAATCCCATCACAAAACTGCATTTCCTGTGCCCAAATCAAATCGTGTCGTCTCCCATTCCCAAAAGCTGCCTCCAGGAGAGCAAGTGCACCACTTGATCTTCTACACATAGACCTATGGGGGCCTGCCAGTACACTCTCACTAGGGGTAAACGTTACTACATGCTCATTGTGGATGACTTCAGCCGGTACATGTGGCTATATCACCTAAAAGAAAAAATCAGAAGCATATGTATATTTTCAAAACTTTAAAAGACAAGTAGAAAACCAGTTTGAGAGAAGGATAAAAGCCCTGAGAAGTGACAGAGGTGGGGAGTTTCTGTCAACACAATTCAAAATTTGTGTAAGGAAGGTGGAATACGTAGAGAACTCACAACCCCTTACACACCCCAACGAAATGGGGTTGTTGAAAGGCGCAACAGAACTGTTGTAGAAATGGCAAGAACCATAATGACTCATTCCAATAGTCCACAGAACTTCTGGGGAGAAGCTACAGCCGCAACTGTATACATCCTAAACAGAGTACCAACTAAAGCCTTGACTAAATCCACACCTTATAGACCCTCTACAAACTAAAACCAATTATCACCCACATGAGAATATTTGGGTGCATAGCTTTTGCTCACAACAACAAAGTAGGGAAGGACAAACTGGACCCAAATGGACTGAAGTGCATATTCCTTGGCTATAGTGAAGAAAGTAAAGGATACAGATTACTGGAACCACACAAACAACAAGATAATCAACTCACGGGATGTTACTTTTCTTGAAGAAAATTATTGGGACTGGGCATCATCATTAGACCATGTTTGTCTGCCTTCTCCAGTGCCGGCTGAGTTAGAAGTTCCCACTAACACCATCCATAGCAATGAAGTAGAGCATGAACCCATTATTGAGGATTCAGATTCGGAAACATCATCGCCCATTAAAACAAAATCTCTGCAAGACATCTATCAGGCAACTGAATTGGTTCTACTTACCTCAACACCAAACACATACAAAGGAGCAGCACAAAACAAAGAATGGAGAGTTGATATGGAAGAGGAACTCAATGCAATAAAGAAAAATGCAACCTGGACTCTTGTAGAGAGACGTCAAAACTATAACATAATTGGGCTCAAATGGATTTTTAAAACAAAACTGAATGAGGATGGTACTCTACATAAACATAAAGCTAGACTTGTTGCAAAAGACTTTTCCCAAAAACCAGGATCAGATTATGAAGAAACATTCGCTCCAGTTGCGAGAATGACGATAATTAGAGTCCTTCTAGTTGTCGCCGCTCAGAACAATCTTCCAATTTACCAGCTAGATGTAAAATCAGCGTTTCTGAACGGACCTTGCTGAAGACATCTATGTCCACCAGCCGCTACGTTTCAAAATTAAAGGAGAAGAAAACAAAGTATATAACTCCACAAAGCCCTGTTGCAAGCCCCACGTGCATGGCATCACAACTTTGACTCATATTTCCTGTTTGAAGGCTTCTCTCGCAGCCCTGTGGAACCAACTCTCTACATAAACATAAAGCTCGTCCATCCTTTGGTTTTGGAGGGGAAGTCTCTTCTGAGCTTCCGAGTACGTGGTGGGACCTCCCTGCCGCAGCACCTGGGGTCTTGTTGTTGCCATTCTAGCCTCTTCGTCGTTGCCATTCAAGCCGTCTAGTCACACTATTTGGCGAGTAGCCTCTGTCGGAAGCGATTTAGGTAGGCACACCAAAATAAAGAAGAGGCTAACAACTCTTTATATATAAACAAGAGAACAAAATTACAATAGCAACTTCACACATACACACAACTCACAATTGTGTATTACAACTCAACACAATAAAAAATTCTTAACTGCAGAGATCGCCGAACTGCTGTCCGCAAAGAGGATGTTCACAAGGTTCTGCCGCCAATCACTATTGCCCGCAAAACCTGTTCGCCAAGAATTATTTGCAGCTTTGGTGTTGCCAAGGAGTTCGCTGAAAGGAGACCGCCGAACACTTCAAAGACTCGCCTGGATTGTTATCCACTTGGAGTTGTGTTTGCCACAGGAAACCGCAAACCGTGTTTCGCTGGAGATCGCCAATTTCAGTTCGCAAAGAGTAGACCGCATCAAAATTTCTTCTCCCACACTTTTCCGCAATTCCTGTTCACGGGCTATATTTTCTTCCGCCTGCATTGGTCCTATTTATATTATTGGCTAACAAAGCAAATTCTGCCACGTGGCCTTCCAACTTCACGCCCACCAGCTGTCATTAATTCTCATGCAATAATATATATATACGAGCATCTTCGCACGGCCTACGGCCGTGATCGATGCTCTTCGCAGCGACAGTATACTTGCATCGACGGTACTTCTGCCAAAATTCACCCCTTCTCGGGCACTCGATCAATCCACAGTGCGCCGGGAGCCCCCGTACCCAGCGCGATAGTACCCACGCGGCCACGCCTCAGCAGTGTCGCAACGCGACGACAATCCTGGAGCTCGCAAACCTCCATGCACAACAGTACCCTGGCCACAATAGTACTCTGACTGCGGTCGTCATTCCGCATGCAAGTGTACTGTCGGTGCGAAGAGCATCGAGCACGGCCGTAGGCCATGCGAAGATGCTCGCCTCTCTCTCTATATATATAAATTCTCGTGGCAATGCACTTATATGACCGCCCAAGGTTCCAAGAGCAATGTGCAGCAGTGATAGTATTTGGTCGTTGCTTTGAATGATGATCGCATGAGGGGGATCCCTTGCATGACTTCTAGAAAATATATATTATAATATTAATTTATGTGTGCTGTGTAATTGTCAATATCATATTTAAATTTTATGTATTTAACTTAAAATTCATTAATGCATCAGACTCCATGAAATTGTCTATATATCTATATTCTTATATAATATTTTTGTTTCGTGTGATCTAAAATTTGGAGAGAATAAATATTCGCTGTTCAAAGTTTTATTCTGAAATAAAATATAGGAGAGAAATTACAGAAAGATCCAAAAAGCTGAAACTAAAGGCAGGCAGGTATGGCGATGGGAGAAGCATTAACAAAGATCACAGGTTTCTCGATTCGCTCCTTGAAAGGGAAAAATAAGTATCTGACCTTTTTTGAATAAAACAAATATTTTAAAATAATATTAGCAATAAAAAAAATTAAAACAGTTAAAATTCAAGAGCTATAAAAGGGCAGTCCGTATTGTCTCATTCCCCCACAGCTCAAGGCCTGTTAGCAAAGCTTTTGATTTCTATGGCTACGGTTCATAGAAATTGTTATAATTGAAAATAAGCTCTGGGAGAAAAAGAAGAAGAAGAAGAAGCTCAACTTCATCGTAGAAGAACAACATTTAGCGAATCAAGTACTGTTACACGAAGGACCTAAACATCAGAAATGATGAATTTATGAAGAATTGGAAAATTAAATAATGCATAATTACCTGAAGAAATGTGTTCAGAAGCCATAAGAACGCAAGTATCAACACCACGTTAACTATGAATCTAACCTGCCCAGAAATCATAAACAACCTCATCAGAAGAATTAAAAAGGGAATCCCTAAAACTTCAAAAGAGTAAGCAAGGGTTTCCAAGAAAGGTGAAGCAGTAAGCATGGACGTAGAGAGGACATATGGTACATTGGAGTAGTACGCATATCTGCTGGAGGAGCGTTGATGCAATGGGAATCGAGAGCGGGTGATTGGAAGCCGAGGAAGCATCAGATGGAATTCTGTTTTTCAGATTCAAGGCATGCAGTGGGTGCTGTAGGATGCAGAGAACGCTTATAACCTAAGAAGTAAGAACCGACCCTGGAGGCCGCTTTTGCGGAGGGATGAGACGGTGGAGGAGGAGCGACCTACTCGAAGAGCCCGCTTTTGTGAAATCTGCACAGTACTTGATTTCACTGCAGTTTCATTTTTCTATCAGCATCAATGTCATAAGAACACTCAGCAACAACACTGAAGCCTCTATCCCACTATAATGGGGTTGGCATCCACATAAATGTCAAAGCAGCACAAAAATAATTTTAAATTGAACCAAGCAAATGGAACATTGGGCATCCCAAACATAATGTACAAAGAAAAATACTGATAATAAGGAAGTGGTGATAAATTTTTTCTCCCCATGCTCATCAAGATGAAGATAATGTACAAAGAATTGCATCAGATGACAGTATTCACAATGAATTGAAGAATAAATTGAAAGCTTAGTATGAATCAAAACCCTAGCAGTGATCTAGCGACGGAGTATGCGACAAAGCAGAGCGGCAATGCAGCTTCCATAAACAAAGTCCTACAGCATGAAAAATCAATTTATTCTGTTGAAATGGAGGCAAATATTATTGCAGCGAGTCCTCTGCAAATTCAGCAGCAGACAGCAACAACCGAACATGAAATGAAAAACAGGAACAGAAATTGAGAACAAAAACATTCAGAACTCATCATCACGCTAAATAGAGCTTTAGTACCCCCAATCTATTCAACTCCCACGGCTTCCCCGCCTTCGTCCACACCTATTTCCAGTGCCTGGATCACCGCTCCGTTTTCCTCTCCACTCCCTATTTCCAGTACCTGAAATCAAAGACGAAATGCAAATTGGTACAGGTCAGTAGAAACTTCGTACATGATTATGCAAACTTAATGGTTATGATATTATTATTATGATATTATTATCAGTTAATATCGAAAATATATTTGTACCTAAACGTGATGAAATTTATATATCTTCAGTCTATTATGTACATAAGATATAACGTTAACTTGATAGCTAGGGGTCTGTTTGAGACCCAGCTGCAGCCTCCACCGCCTCCAAATTCTTACCCAGCTGCAGCCTCGATGTACTCAACCCTAATTCTTCCCCATGCCTTACCTCCACCGCCTACAAATTAAACCAATACAGGCATCACTGCCGAAGAGTGCAGGCGGGTAAAACCTTTAATTATGCTCCATTAGAGACCCTTAAAACCGAGCAATTCAGCTCCTTAAACCAATTTTCAACGATTTTAGGACATCCTTTGCAACCGGAAGATCTGGAGATGCCTTTGTTATTCAGGTGCTATATTGTTGTTTAGAGTTCTGCTAATTTGCATTACTTTTGATTGATTTATTTGTTAACCGCTGTGTTTTCATATGTGCCACATGAACATCCATATCAATGACTTTGAATGGCCATTGTTGGTGGAGACCAACCCAGATCAGGTCGACGCAAAGTACTCGACGTCGCACCCGCCCGGACTCCTATCAGCCCTGAATTTCGCATTGTGTCTTTTTGCAATTTATGTATTTATATTTTGTGAAACATGTATATATATATATATAAACTGATAAATATATATCTATATATATAATAATATGTGTATTAGGCTAAAAAAAAATTTACATATATATATATATATATATATACATATAACGTATATATATATAGATATATGTAGGGTTAGAATGGCGCTGGTCCAAATGCCGCTCCGGTTCAGCCGCTCCCAGCAATTTCCCGATCCGGCCAGAGGAACTTCGCAAGCTGCTCCTTCCGCCCACGTCCAACCGCCTCCACGCACGATGGCAGAGCACGCCCTCTCCCCCGACGGTTTCAGCGCCTATCCAGGCCTCTTCCACGTCCACGAACTGTTCCTCCACGACGCCATGGATTCAGCTCGAATGGCAGGGGTTAGTTTTCTGTTTTGGCGCTCTCCACTGCTACCCTATAAAAGGGGCGATTATTGACGACAGAGGGGAATGATGAAGAATGAACTCCTGTGTAAGAACCAGCATTTGACGTTTCATTATGCTTCCATGTAGGTGATAGAGGTGATGAATAGTGATTAGGAGAAGGTTCGTTTTGAGTTTTGCAAGTTCCTGTTGCTAGGAAGAGTTGTCCCCGTGAGATTGCTTTGCTTTCCTTTGAAGAAAACCAGTGAGAGTTTGTATTTATTAAAATTCTGTTCTTTTTTTTTATGGATGAGAGGGAAGATGAACAGTGCCCCGCATGATTGGCTATCGCCTTTTGAAAATTGATGAACAGTATTATCATATTTACTGCTGGATTTTCTTTAAGTTATATTGTTGCTGCTTGAGGAGTTTTGGGCTGAATGTTGAAGATGGATAGCTGTTTGTATGCATTCTTTTCCCGTTGGAGGGATGAGGAATAGTGAGTTGTCGTGAGATTGGAGAAGAAGAACTGAGAAGCTAGTTTTGCTTCCGTGAGTTAGGAGTTAGAAGAATCAAATTGTTAGAGTATTTAGAGATTACGTGGAGCCTCTTTGTGTGACTAGAGAGTGAATTTTAGTTCTTGTGTTAGAGATTTCGTTGGAACCACTTCGTGTGAGAGCGAGTAACTGTTTAGGTTGTTCAGTTTGTGGCTTCTCTAGAGATTGAGTGAAATAGATTTCGTGGATCCATTTTTAGTGTGAGAGCGAGCGAATTTCTCCTTGGTGCCCGTATGCGATAGCGGCCGACCTCGGAGCAGGAGATCGAAGGTGACGAGGAATTCCTCGCGGGATCGCCGTCGACTTCATATACGGAAAGACGCCTCTTTTCGTGGGTAACTTGCTTCTATCCCTTCCTTTGTGTGTATCTAAATTTTCTCCTTAGGATATTAGATTCATTGTTGGGTTTTCGCTCGGGTTTTTCCAGCGAACGCTACGTCGAAAACTCCAAACGGAAATGTATTTGGAGTTCACGATTTCCGTTTGCTACAACAAGGGGAACAGAACGAAAGTTGCGAACTTCCTTCCCCGGATTTAGAATTGAACCATAATTTCAAGAAAATTTATTTGAACAAAAATTAGTAATTTTATGCTTTACAAAATCCAGTTGCTTAATTTCTTTAAGTTCGTGCACGTCCGCTCAAATATCAATTTTTAAATTGCATGCATTTAGGGTTTCCTAGAATTAGCCGACAGGCGCGCAAACCCTACGCGCCGTCCTGCATCAATTGTCTTTGAGAGTGAACTAACAATAGTTGGAAATCCTAAAGTGACAAAGGTTATAACTAATGCTTATCAGTATTAGTCAAAACTGGAACACAAAAGTAAAACATAAGTGTAATAATAGGAACCCTATATGCCATTCATCATGTTTTATTACTTCGATGTTCATGTTTCAATAAAAATAATGTATATAAATAATGTTTTACCAGTATTTCTAGAATTAAGCAATACGAAAAAATAATGTATATAAATAAAATACCTAATAGATAACCCTCATGCCAATACACAGTCAAATAAGAGATTGAATCGGCGTATATCAATAAAAAGGTAGTATCAGTTGTAGCCCAGAACAACAATAAGCTGATCATATGTAATTAGTAATTGGGAAACCATAGTGTTATGTGCATGCCCAAAATACTAAGATAGCAGCTATTACCTTCTCCTGCTTGAATCTCGACTCTCTCAGCAAGTTGATTTGTTCGATTTGGAGTAACTCAAGTTTCTTATATAGAAGTCTCTTTGATGGTTGTTTGTGCTGGTAGTCATGCCTGTTGAGTTTGTTTTGCTTGCATATCTAAACACAGTTGTTATGAGGTATGCATCAATTTGGTTTTTCGTAAGTAATAGAGCATAACACGGAATTGCTGAAGCGGAATTTTGAAAGACGGGAAATAAATCATTTCAGAAAAACTTAAAACATACCGGTGATCTGTTGGAGTATTACATGATCTGCAAATCTAGTAGTCTCCCGACCCAACTCAGAGAAGCGAAAGTCCACCAAGAAATCTGTCAAACAATTATTTCCTGGATTAGATTGACAATATCATAAATTCTTTGCAGCTAAATATAAACCTTGTCAAATTCAATTTACCCCTTATAAAATTAATAAGATGCATCTAATTATATCCAAGATCAGGTAGAGAGTTCAGTAATAAGTGTTTTCGCTCTTCATGAAGTTCATGCTTGGTTAGATTCTTATTGTTAGGCAATCTACCCAAAATCAGGTAGAGAGTTCAGTAGTATAGAGAATGAGATGCCAGCTACCAACTCCTACTTAAATTAGCAATACATTCCCGGGAGGAAGAGTGGTGAATGAGAGCGAACGAAATCAGCGGATGCGGCACAGGAACTGCACAAAAACAATAAACTTATACCTGCTATAAGATGGGAAAGTGACAGTAAGTCGGGGCGCAGACGCAGTCCAGAGAGGGTGAGAAGTAAGAAAAACATATTAAGCAATGCAGTTAGGACTTTGTATCCATGGTGCACGTAGTTATAGGTCCTGTTGAGCAAAACAGTCATGGCGCACTTAGAAGTTTGGGTCCCCATACTAAGAAAGTTAAGCAGTAACAGATGGGTTAAAATAACATGTTCTACGTAAAATGAAAGGTAAGTGTAAATATCACAAAACTGTAAAGGCGTAGAAGCACTTAAAGCGCAGAGAAGAGTAGAGTAGTTAGGGGCGGTAGAACGAAGGTTTATAAGCAACATCAGTAATGATGAATATTGAACTGACATTAGCACATGAATTAATATTTAGGCGAAACTAAACTAATTTGATAAGCAGGAAACATTTGAATGTTATAGAGAAATGGCAGAAGCGTATTGCACATAGAAGATACAACAATAATGGCAGTGGTAGAACCGTAGAAGCATGCCCAATGCATGCCCAATGCATACCTGGAAAAAAGCAGAAAAAATGTTATTGTCTCTATCTCACTGTTTTATATAAAGTAACATGCATCCAGTTTGTTGAGCAAATTGGTGAGAAGCATAAGTTTGAAGTCAACTGAATGCACACAGTTTATGATAGGGCACACAGTTTATTATAGGTGAGCGGGATGATGCCCTGGTTGGCCTAAGAAAAGTCAAAAAGCAAGTTTATCAAATGAACTCCTAAGTAAAAATTAGTTAAATCAGAAACACCCAAGGGACTAAAGAGACTGTAAATAAAATACCCATTGGAGAGCATGGACTGAGGTAATGACGGGAGGTTCTAAAAGAAACAGGGGCAGGTGACAGACGACATGAATTATTGATCTCTCCCTCATATCTCTCCCTCATCTCTCTCCTGCAATCGCAGAACTTCTGCGGCGTCAATGGCGACACTCTGCGATGAACATCCCGGCGAGGATGTGAGGAGTGGGCAGCGGGACGGGAGCGAGGTATGAGTGGAGTGCGTCAGTAGAGAAGTCTGGAGGATTTGCGAGGGCCTGCAGGTTTTTTGAGAGGGGAATAGGAGGGCAACACTTATAGGCATTATAACATTATATAAACCATTATAATATTCTGTCACTGATATTGTACCCCAAGATTGGAGAAACAGGAGAGCAAACCTAAATACACAAAAAGAAAATAACTACATCATATAATTGTTAATTTATGCACCTTTATAATGGAAGACTGTAAAAACATAATAATGTAGCTTACAGGGTTGAAGCATAGCACAAAGAAATTGACAGCACAAATTTTTCTTTTAACGGATTGGAGAGCGTACCTTAACAGCTGAGTTAACGGATTGCTGCGAAGGAAACGGAAATCCAATAACCTGAGGGAGAACCGTCGCAAACGAAACAGAAATCCAACCTAAATAAGATAAGGGAGCATTGAGCAAAATGGAGGCATTTCAATCATTCCAGCAAATTGGTAATCAGTGGAGCATAGAAAATATTTTCAGAAATTTATAAAAGGGGAAAAAGAGAGGGTGAGGAAGAAGCCTTTAACCTATTTCCATTTTGAAGGCGTATTTATGATCCAGATTGAAGGCGTTTACTGAAATTCAGAAAAACATAAGAGAAAAGGAGAAGAACTCACAGTGGGGGGAGGAAGAAGGGAAGGCATGTTCGGCCCCCTTCCAGGAAGCGCACAAACGTCGAAGCTCTGTCTTGGGCTCTTGAAATGAAATAGATTAGAGAAGTGGGGAGAAGAGGAGAAGAACTCACAGTGGGTCTGGGGGGAGGAAGGCTCTGTCCTGGGCTCTTGAAATGAAATAGATTAGAGAAGAGGGGAGAAGAGGAGAAGAACTCACAGTGGGTCTGGGGGGAGGAAGAAGAAAACGCATGGTCGGCCCTGGAGCCCCAGCGAACGGGAAGAGCGGCGAGTCGGAGCGAACGAAATCAGCGGAAGCGGCGTCGTTGGAGAAAAAGAGCGGTGAAACAGGTGTAGAAATTTAACGACACGAAAAAGATGGAATCTGGAGACGCCGTCAAGCGAGCTTCTGTTTTCCCGCAAGAAATTTTTTCATAGGGCACGTGTGACGAAGATGAAAAAGACAGCACAGCTCTCTCTCACCGCCCCTCTTGATTTGCGATGGAGAAATGCCATGTAGCGATTTTAATGTCCGATCATCACCTTCAGCTGCGAATGACCAGAGAACTGAGGAGCAGCAGCGAGCGGAAGCTGGGAGGAAGGGCGAGTAGAGGTGTGGGAGAAGCAGCACGCGGAAACTGCAAAAGGCAACGAAGTAGAAGGACCGTGGATGTTGGAGTCAAAAATTGGAGGTAGAATAGCAAAGCAAAAAAGGAAATCAAAATCAGAAGAAAATAGCGCTTACCGGCACTGGGTTTCGACGGAGAGGAAGGAAGAGTTCGAGCCACCGACCGAAGCACAGCAGGTAGAACCGAGCGGAAGCTGCGAAGAGGTGGGAACAGCTGCTTGGGAGAAGCCACAGGCGCAAGCAGACGGCGAGGAAGTAGAAGGAGCGGGGCTCTTCGATTGAGAAAGTGGCGATAGAGAAGGAACCAAACAACGAAATTAAAATCAAAAGAAAGTAGTACGTACCGGCGATGGCTGTCGACGGAGAGGAAGAAATAAGTCGTCGGAGCCGAACAAAGCAGAGCGGCGATAGAAAGCAAAGGGAGCGACGGAGCGATCGAAGCAGAGCGGCGAGAAGAAGAAGAAATCGTGGAGCGGCGATGGATTTGGAGCGATAGGAAGGAAGACATTAGGGCATGACACATGCGCAGGTAATGACGAAGAGAAGACACGCAAATGATTTTAACACCGCCGAAGAAGTTGCGACGAAAGCGGAGCGAAAACCGGAATATTGGGCGACGAAAATACGTACGCATCATCTTGAGCTGCGAAGGAGTTGGGTTTCGACGGAATGTTGTCGTCTGCCAAAATCTTGGCAAATGAACTTTATATTATATAGATAGATAGATATATATATACACATACGAGTTATAGGCACGGGGTTCTGCCTCTGGCAGATTCAGGAATTTTGACTAGGAGGCCCAATCAAAAGGTGAAACAAAATTTTTTTAATATAATGTATTAAATATAAAATCACATGATGTACTTAGGCATTAGTGAGAGTCTAGTCACTATGCATGTTAAACGAGGGAGGGGTAAACCAATATTTTATAATTATTTTTTTCAAAAATATTTATATTTTAACAAAAAATCATTTTAAAATAGGTTTATGAGGTATAATGATAACCTACCATAGTAGGTGTATGAGATTTACTAAAAATGTTGAAACCAAAGAACAGGTTTCGACGTTCGTAAAGGGGGATGCAGCTGACCCTTACGTCACCTAAGCCTGAACACGTGACTGGTTATGGAGAGTCGAAGAACCTTGCACCAAAACGACTTGAATTCCCTAAACAGACACCTTGAGCTGCAGCGAGGAGGTCCCGCCACACACCCGGAAGATCAAAGAGAGCTTCCCCTCCCAAACCAATGCGGAGACTGGACACCCTGGAGAGCACTAAGGAACACCTGCCTGTCAACTAGTCGAACAGGGGGTAGGAGTGCTAGCTCGCAAGTAACACGCGAGGGAGAGAAGAAGAACCAACCCTCTCCAAGGTGCCCATGGGGGTCTATTTATAGACTTCCTGAAAAATGGTATGCGGATAGTCGAAATGGTCTGCCAATAGCCGACTTCCGATGTTTGAAAGGGCTAAAACGCGGGCCGAAACATTACTTCCTGAGTCTTCCTTGGCAACCCTACAACCATGCAACCCTGCAACCCTACAACCCTGCGACCCCGCGACCCTGCGACCTTGCATGTGCACTCACACCAGGCCGAACAATCCACTAGAAAGAGGGAGGGAGAGGTCGAGATGGGTCTTCCCCCACTTGCCCACAAGGAGGGGAGGGGGGGGGGGCTTCCCTCACTCGCCAACAAGGAGGGGCGAGTGGGGGGAGCTTCCCCCACCCGCCAGCTAGGAGGGGGCAAGTGGGGGGAGCCTCCCCCACCCGCCAGCTAGGAGGGGCGAGTGGGGGGAGCCTCCCCCACCCGCCAGCTAGGAGGGGCGAGTGGGGGGAGCCTCCCCCTCCCGCCAGCTAATGGGGCGAGTGGGGGGAGCCTCCCCCACTCGCCACCTAGGAGGGGCGAGTGGGGGGAGCCTCCCCCACCCGCCAGCTAAGAGGGGCGAGTGGGGGGAGCCTCCCCCCCACTCGCTCCACTACCTCCTTACTCACCTCCCGAGTCTCTTTTTGCCTTGAGGTTTTGGTCGCCTTTGAGGGGTCGCTCCACTTACCTCGACCACCTTTACTTCTGACCTGGTCTCGACGAATTACGAGTAATACACAATCCCCGCTTTTTTCGGGTTCGATACGAGCCCGGAAAAACAATGGATGACCCGTGGTTCGGAGAGACGGGAGTTGAATACTCGGTGGTTGAACTATTTTAAACATGATTCAACCTGGATTAAACGCAAGAAAAAAGATCATTCCTACACTCAACATCCCTCATGCGAACCGAGCTCACCTAGAGGGGGAGAAAACTCCACACCTCCCAGGGAGTCGAGCTCACCTGGAGGGGGAGAAAACTCCACACCTCCCAGGGAGCCGAGCTCACCTGGAGGGGGAGGAAACTCCACACCTCCCATGTTGAAACCGATTTCTCAGTCTCTTGTGGAGCTCGGGGCCCTCATCGAAACGAGGGGCAGCTAGCCCTTACTGATCCCTCGGAGGAGATAGACTGAAGACTAGAAAGAAGACTAAGGCCTTAGTCGCAGCGAGGAGGTCCCTCCACTAACCCGGAAGATCGTTGAGCGCTTCCCCTCCCAAGCCAAAGCTGAGACTCGGGCACCTTGGAGAGCTCTAAAAATGCTAACCAAAGAAAGCCTGAGGAGAGAGAAGCTGAAGTGAACTCCTCTCCAAAGGTTCCCTTGAGGTCTTATTTATAGGTTTTCTAGTCTGGCCTGCAAATAGCAGGATTCCGCCTTTTGATTTTACTATCCACACCCCAAATGGGTCTGCTAACAGCCAAACTCCGCTGTTTGGAGAGGCTAAGGGCAGACCACCAAGGGTAAAAGGGTAACTTGGTCCTATCAACCTATGGGCAAAGAACGACGAGAACCTTAATGCCGAAGCTCTCGCGGGCCTTCCCGCGAGCCCTGCTCGTGACGACGCCTCTCCTAGGCGATCACCCTGCGAGGACCTCGCCGGCCAATTCCGGCGGTATCTGCCGAGGTCCGATCTCGCGAGCCTTCCTGCGAGACCGCCTCTGGACTTCGTCGAGCTCAACCCGCCTTTCGCCGAACGCAGGTCACTTCGCCGAACACGGGCGAGGTTGACGGATGTCGAACGCTAAGTTGTTCGCTGTTTGCTGAGATGGGCGACTCGTCGACCACTGCTTCCCTGATGTAACTAGCCGAGCACTGCCGTAGAATATATTTTGTCCGTCGGGCGCCGTCCGACGAATGCTGAGCTCCGTTCGACATTTGTCGAGTATAGAATTGAGCGAGGTCTGGGTCTCGCGAAGATATCTGTCGAGGTCTGGGTCTCGCGAAGATATCTGTCGAGGTCTGGGTCTCGCGACTCCCCTTGCGAGACCGTCCCTTTGGCTTTAATGAACATAGAACACTTCGCCGGCTTCTGATGATTTCGTCGAACAGGGGTGGGCTCGACAGAGTCAGGTGAGCTCGACGATCACTGGAGAGTTCGTCGAACGCAGTGTTCCTCTCGTCGAACTCCGGAATCTTCCTGAAATGGCATGCGAGCGCTTATCTCGCCGATCCTTCTCGCTCGCCCTTCAGCGAGTCCTCCGAGAGGGAAGGTCTTCAGCACTAAGGCCTCTCTTCCTTATTACCTCCATCCTATTGCCTTCTTGAACTGTGTCGGAGTCAGGTGCCTGGCGGATATCGGGGTTGTACACAATCCCCGCTCTTCGCGAGGATATTTATGCTCGCGAAGAAACATCCAACCCCTGGTATTCGCCAGGCCCTTGATGATCTGTCAGGAATCTTTGGTGGGGCCCACCCTGAGGGCTATAAATATCGTCCCGAGTCCTTAGTGGTGCGCGCCGCCACTTCCTTTCCTTCTCCTTTTTCCCCGTATTGTAGCTGCCTGGAGATGCCTCTTTCCGAAGAAGCCGAGGCTCGCCTGAGGGCGGTGAGGGCTAGCGGGTTACCCTCCACGACCAGGGTCCCCGCCTGGATGAACCGGCCGCCTCCGGCTCAGTCGCCGAAGACCAAGAAGGCGAAGGCGGTTTGCCGAACCGGGGACGGATCCGTGCCGCTGGACTCCTCCCCAGATAACCGCACCTGCGAGAAGGTATGAGCTACCCTTACAGCTTAAGTCAATAAGTTTGCCCATGATTCATGCCTGCTCGCATGATGCTTTGCCGAACGAGGATGCTAGCGAACCTGCTGGTGGGTCTCGCACAAGTCCGCCGATGGATATAAATCTTGCTGGAAAAATGTCGCAGGTACGCCTTTAATCTCGCATGCCAGCCCTCCTTTTATCAACCATCTAACCTTCATTCCCTGCTTCTTATAGTTTCGCCCCGTAAGTCCCTGGCTCGCCAGTCACTGCGGCCTCCGTCTCCGCCTCCTCCCGTCAAAACTATAGATAAGCCAGGGTTCCAACTCCTGACGAGCGAGGAGACCGACGGCTCCGTGCCGCCAAAGGTCCCTCCAACCAACAGCGAATCCTGCCCTCCTGGCCTGGGTAAATCTCTCTATCCCCACTACGGCAACCTCTTCCAGGGCCGCCCTGAGACTTCTCGCCCCCCTCTGGGTAAGCGTTACGACGGCCCCTTATCCTGCGCGAGCTCAAGCGCGTTATCTGACCTTTCCGTAATACTTCGCAGAGAATAATGAAATTCCTCCTAGCAATTCTGAGTTGGGCGACGATGAGATGCCCCCCCCCCCTTCCTGACCAAGTGGAAGACTTCTTAGGTGATCCGCGAGATCCGGAGATGATGAAACAACGAGCCGCGGAGTTGCTGAGGAAACATGGTCGGATGCTGATGGACCTTAACATGCAGGCGAGACGGGACAGAGAAGCCGCCGAGGACAGTCATGTCGTTTTGATGGAGGAGTGTGCGAGGCTCCGGGCCGCGAGACAGCGTGATCATGATGAGAACGTCACGACGTCGGAGGCGCATATAGCGAGAATGAGGGATTACGCCTTCCTCATTGACCGGGAGGGCCGCGCGGTCGAGGATTACTATAATTCTAGGGTACCGCCGCGTTCCGGGTCACGAGGTGGGGGTAGGTGGAAATGGTTGCCCCACGACTCTCGCTAACTCTTATGTTGTCGCAAACTATTATTGCCTGTTAATGAGCGCTTTTATTTTAGACGATCTCGTAAAGGTCTGCGACTTATATATTAGTTTTACCTCGTCTGATAATGATTACTAGCTTTTTATTAGTTCTCGCTCGCTGCTAATATGTCCATTTTATTTACACACTATGTTGTGTTCGCGGGGGTCTCCGATCTCGCTGAGCGTAGCTCGTGGCGGCTCTCTGCCCTACTTCTTGCGCCATTATGTTTGTTTGCGCTGGTCTCGCAGAGATGTTGCTCGTACTAACCTCGCGGTCCCTTCTCGCCGCGGTCGTGATGTGATGCTTTTGGCTAAATGCGCTCGCCGGCGCTTGGACTTCTTCCCGCCCTTTTACTCTGGCTATAAATAGACGGTCGTAACTGAGTCAACCACCGCATTTACTGTTATCCTTCTTCCCCCTCTGCTTCAGTGCTCTCGCTCCTTCTCGTTCTCGCTCTACTTCCTTTGCAAATTGTTGTTTTAACAATAATTTAACCATAATGATTTCACTGTACTTATTCTTATCCTTTGAATATTGATACTGTGTTTGCAAATTGTTGTTTTAGAGTTTTAGCTTTTTTAGCATGATAATTCTTACATAGCTCTTAATGATTTTTATTTTAATCATCTTCTTTTCTTGGTTGTCTGTTGGGAGGTGGTTGAATGACGAAGGGACGAACGGCGGGGGAAGGTCGCCGGAGACGAGAGAGGAACAAGGAAAAAGTTTAGGTATGGGTATCTTAAAAAGAGCATTGTGCGGGTGGGATGGCTGACGGCCATCCGATCGGATGACAGCCGTCCGATCGGAAAAGCTGTTTTTTTAAAACAGGTTTTTGGTTGGTCGTCCGTCCGATGGCTCATCGAACGGTTGATATCTCACCCGCACAACTTTTTGGTACGCTACCCTTACCTAAAATTTTCTCGAGGAACAGAGGGAGGAAGAAGATGAAATTTATGACAGAAATCATTTCATTCATACGATAATCATTACATTCCTTCACATGTTTATTTAAAGTCATCTAATTTTAGAATTTTTTTGGGTACGGTAGCGCACATGAACCGTGTTGTTCGGGTGATAACCCAGCCGTGGAATATACATAAAAAATAGTGCGCTGCAGGATCTTATGCATCTAAAATAGTGCTTGAATGATTCCACGGTTGGATTTTCACCCGCACAGCACTGTTCATGTGCGCTACCCGTACTTAAAAATTCTTCCCTAATTTGACCGTTGGTCATTCACAACTGAATATTCAGAATTAAAATAAAAGAAAACATCATTTAAATCGGACCATTCATTGAAATAGTGATTGTCTAAATCAGACCACTCATTGAAATAGTGATTGTCGTTGGATCATTTGGATTGGCGTGCCCAAGGCTTTAAATAGGCGGTCTGGTATTATCCTTTTAAACATGGATTGGCGTGTCCTCATCGTAACAATTCCTTTCTCCTTTTAAACATGATGTTCTCATCGTTTTCCTTATTGTAAGGTATTGTTGGAAGCTGAATCCTTTCTGTTGATGCTTTGTATATACCAATTATTAAATCTACCACATGATGAGAATGAAATTTCATCTCATGGTGGTCAGCTGAGCACTCTAATACATGTGTACTCTTATCAATGATGTCCTAATTCTCTAAGATTTTTTAAATTATGATAATTTAGGTATTTTGAAAACTGATCCCCTTCTGATGATATTTTCTATTAAACTTGTATTTGGAGTTTCCACATGATGAGAATGAGTTTTCAACTCACGACGGTCATCTGAGCCCTTCTATAGGTGCTTCTCTGATGAATGTTGACCTATCTCTGATGCAAAGGGTCTATAAAGATCATGTAATATTCTTTTTTTGATGTTATTACTATTTTACTTGGGCAGCATCTTAAGGTATTTTTAAAACTTTCCGGTGTCAGTTTTGATCATGGGTAGTTGTTAAGTTTCAGTTTTTATTCAAGCCTTTCCCAAAATTTTTGAAACTCTTTCAAAGGTCAATTGAATGTATAACTGGACTGAAACTATCAAAAGCTGCTGTTCAGTGTCAGTTTTGATCATAGATAGCTGTTTAGTGTGTGTTTTTATCAAAGCCTATCCTAAATTTTTTGAAACCTTATCAAAGGTCAATTGAATATTTGAATGTATAACTGGTGTGAAACTATCAAAAGCAGCTTGAGTGCTTGTGTGTGTGTGTTTTGAATTATGTTACTGAATGAAGATTAAATGAAACAATAACTATTGAATATTTGTGTTTATTAAATTACATATTGTTTTCATCTCAGTTTTTTTCTTTTTATTACCCTTGCCTTTCAATTGCGCCAATGTATCTACATGAAGCAATATAATGGAGCCACGTATTGCAACATGCTGTACTACATTAATGGTGCACATTTTCAGTATGACCTTTATACTCCTATACTTTTTACCGTATGAGACGCTGAATAGTATTTATCTCTTATTTACTGGGTTTGCTAGAAACTTAGAAGGTTTATTTCAGGTTTAGTTGAGTTTTTTTTAAACCCATCGCAGAACTTATCCTTCTCGGGATTTCTGTTGATACGACATTTCTCCTAACTTCTGGAATGAGATAGGTTTTTGCTCATTATGAAGTTTGTGCTTTTGTCTGGATCCGTAATTTCTATAGCTGTTTGAGTTGATATTATTATTTTGAAGTCTCTCTTTCTATATTTTTTGGTGTAATTAATATCTTTTATATTTAAAGCTACTAGGCTTTGAGCACTCTTATATTGGTTTACTCTGATGAAAGTTGACCTATTTTTCTGATGGTGCCCGGTAACTATTTGATATCATGCAACAATTTATTATTCTATGTTTTAAAACTAAGGTTATATCACTGTGAATAATTACTTATTGTAAGGTATTGTTGGAAGCTGAACCCTTTCTGTTGATGCTTTGTATATACCAATTATTAAATCTACCACATGATGAGAATGAAGTTTCATCTCATGGTGTTCAGCTGAGCACTTTAATACATGTGTACTCTTGTCAATGATGTCCTAAGTCTCTAAGATTTTTTAAATTATGATAATTTAGGTATTTTGAAAACTGATCCCCTTCTGATGATATTTTCTATTGAACTTGTATTTGGAGTTTCCACATGATGAGAAAGAGTTTTCAACTCACGACGGTCATCTGAGTCCTTCTATAGGTGCTTCTCTGATGAATGTTGACCTATCTCTGATGCAAGGGGTCTATAAAGATCATCTAATATTCTTTTTTTTGATGTTATTACTATTTTACTTGGGCAGCATCTTAAGGTATTTTTAAAACTTTCCAGTGTCAGTTTTGATCATGGGTAGCTGTTTAGTTTCAGTTTTTATCCAAGCCATTCCCAAAATTTTTGAAACCCTTTCGAAGGTCAATTGAATGTATAACTGGACTGAAACTATCAAAAACTGCTTGTGTGTGTGTGTTTTGATTATAGGTTGCTGTTCAGTGTCAGTTTTGATCATAGATAGCTGTTTAGTGTGTTTTTTTATCAAAGCCTATCCTAAATTTTTTGAAACCCTATCAAAGGTCAATTGAATGTATAACTGGTATGAAACTAAAATGATCCCCTTCTGATGATAATTTAGGTATTTAGGTATTTAGGTATTTTCGCCAACCCCCCCCCTCTCTTCCACTCGCCTCCCCCTCCTCTTCCTCACTTCAACTTCAACACCTCCTGCCTTCGATTTCATAAAAAGTTGCCTCACTTCAACAAATCATATAGGTGATTTCATTAGTTGTGTACTTTTATCCAAACACTGCCTCCCAGTCAAGATAATTATGTATAAAGCCTATCCATCTTGCTTTTAATCTAAAATGATACTCTTCGGCACACAAAAATTGTATACAGTAAACAATTAACAGACAATGTTTCTTTTTTTTTTAAGTTTCATGTTATCAAAACTGACACCTCCCCACCTTTGCGTGATTTTTCCTGTCTTCTCTTTCTATATGATTCACCAAACACTGTATTTTTTTCAAAAATGCCTTCGATGACCATTCAATGGACTAGTCAATTAAACAAGCTCGAGAACTTTCATTAAAGATAAAAAAAAACTTACCATTATGATATTCTTCTGCCACAAGCATCACATTTTGTTCATAACAAGTTATCAGCATCAAAAAGGTGAATCTATATTGCTACTAAATTTACTCTCCTCACCTTCCCCTACTATGGTGCAGTAGGTGTAGTTGTCTTTCTTGTGGCCATATATATGCCTAGTTGCTCTATGGTATACCTGCTCAATTGTTTGCCTTACAAAATATGCCTCGAAACTAGTCGATTGCATATGGTTATTAGTTATTTTAGTTAGGAAAAAGGTTATTGAACCAAAAAATACACCTGGCAGCTTAAAGATTGAGTCCCCACAACACAGTAACACCTACTTCCACCAAGTTAGCCCTCAGTTTAGCACAATCTTGACTTCCCTCATTGAGATACAAAATGTTCAGATTTACATCTTTTATGCTAAGATGAGTCCATGATCTTGCAGAATGCACCTGTATCGATCAAGCTGTATAAATCTTGTGTTCATGTGCGTTAGAATATTTCTTACTTACGATCTTAATATATATTTATTATCTCCGTGCAATCAGATTAATACAGAGGCTCAGAGGCTCAGAAATCATTCTCGACGAAGCTGCACGCCGAGAGGAATGACGGCAAGGAAGTAGAGCTGGTCCCGAGCAGAAGTAAGAGCTTCCTAAAATCTCTGCTCAGCCGCCGCAGATCAAGGAAAGATGAGATGTTGTACAGCTATATTGATGAATACTGATGCGCATCTCTGAGGATGCCTCATTCAAATTTTGCTTTGTTTCTGCCAATATATTTGCGATGGACATGCTCTGCACCTTCTTCCATAACTTCGCCCACAGAATTCCAAGCGACCTAAGGTTCCATATCTCGAAAGCTCTCTTATGTGTCATCCTCTATTACTACGCGAAAAAGAACCGACATCGTCTCCATGAAATGGTTGGTCTATTACGCTCCCACCTCCCCTTGGGCGACCTAGGGTAGCATGAAGAGATCCATGACGGCGAGCTAGTGGAGCAGCAGGGGAGATCCATGACACGGAGATCGGAGGTGCTCAGGAGGAGTCGGAGGAGCAAGAGTGGAGATCGGCTAGGGATGAGGTGCTGAAGATATTCTTCACCTTCTCCGATAACCTCGCCCAAAGAATTCCAAGCGAATTAAAGTTCGATATCTCGAAAGCTGTTTTCAGTGCCGTCCTCTATTACTACGCGAAACAGAACTGATCTCGTCTCCATGAAATGGTTGGTCTACTACGCGAAATAGACCAACCATTTCATGAAGACGAGGTCGGTTCTGTTTCGCGTAGTAATAGAGGACGGCACTGAAGACAGCTTTTGAGATATCGAACTTTAGTTCGCTTGGAATTCTTTGGGCGTGGTTATCGGAGAAGGTGAAGAACATCTCCAGCACCTCGTCCCTAGCCGATTTCCGCTCTTGCCCCAATATTTACTAGTGGCGGCTGCTGAGTTTGGAAATACAATTATCATTAATTATGTCTTAATGTAATCCCTCAACTGTACTGCATTTATTTTCTCTTCCTGAACCTTCTCACCATTGCTATAAGTATCAATCTGCCGGGTGTAACCTCGCCCAAAGAATTCCAAGCGAACTAAAGTTTGATATCTTGAAAGCTGTCTTCAGTGTCATCCTTTATTACTACGCGAAACAGAACCGACCTCGTCTCCATGAAATGATTGGTCTACTACGTGAAATAGACCAACCATTTCATGAAGACGAGGTCGGTTCTGTTTCGCGTAGTAATAGAGGACGGCACTGAAGACAGCTTTTGAGATATCGAACTTTAGTTCGCTTGGAATTCTTTGGGCGTGGTTATCGGAGAAGGTGAAGAACATCTCCAGCACCTCGTCCCTAGCCGATTTCCGCTCTTGCCCCAATATTTACTAGTGGCGGCTGCTGAGTTTGGAAATACAATTATCATTAATTATGTCTTAATGTAATCCCTCAACTGTACTGCATTTATTTTCTCTTCCTGAACCTTCTCACCATTGCTATAAGTATCAATCTGCCGGGTGTAATGTTAAAAAAAAACTTTTGATTAAAAAGAAAAGATCTCATCTTTGCCTTCTTGTTCTTCCTTCTCCCCTGCAAATCTAAGTAAAACTCATTAGAAAAATTACTACAACAGTGGTATCAGAGCTATTGTAGTATCTGTTCTTGTATCACTGGCTTTATCGTCTAGCAGTAATGCGCCCCTCTATACGCACTCCACCATCCCAATTTTCTCTGGTGAGCTATACGATTTTTGGAGCGATAAAATGGGAACACTACTTCGATCCCAGGATCTATGGGACATTGTCAAAGATGGGCCACAACCAAGTGATAAAACTAATGATGGAGAACCACCCAAGTTCACAAAGGAAGAAAGTTGCCCTGGCCTTACATCTCATACAGCAGGGGATACCACCTTCAATTTATCCCAGAATTATGGGTTCAAAGATTGCACATGAGGCTTGAGTGAGATTGGAGAATGAATTATGTCCACCTCATGGAAATTTTCTAACAAAGAGTTCATGGATCATGAAGGACGTGCGTAGCAATCTTTATTAATTGCTGCTCCAAGATTTCATAAACGGTACATAATACCAGGCAAGTTAACTTTTGCAGTATCATTTGATATAGCTTTTTCTTCTGCTTTTGCTTCTGAACGAACAAGTCCAGGCATTCTTCTTAAACTTTCTATCTTATTAGTTTGATGGTTCTATTTTTGCAATCTAATCAGTGAGCGAATCCATGCCGGAATCGGGGAGGAAGGCTATAGTTGTGAATCAAGAGCGATTGTTCTCATCCAAGGAGGATTTGGATTCGGAACCGTTGAGGGCTGGTGATTTCCCTTGTCTGGTCTCATACTTTTTATACTTTGGGCTGCATAAACAAATACATTAGATTTTCCCTTCATTCTGACTTTTTTGTTGCAGATATTCGCTCCGACTTGACAGACAGACCCCCTTCATTCAGGTGAGAGGGCAGTTTTCAAAAAATTGATCTTTGCTTGTGCTCACATGAAATATTTGCTGCTATATGATTGGGTACTTGAAGCAGGAAAACGCGTGCTCTCTCACCTGCATCTACCATGCGTGCACGCTCTGCCTCACCGCGGAAAGGGAGATCGATATCGCCTTCTCCCCACTCTGGAAAATTTGTGACTGGTAAAGTCGGCTTTTTATCAGCTATTTCTCATTGGAGATCCTCTTTGGATTATGGTATGCTTGCCGTTTTTATTGTTCTTTCTTTTTTGTATTTTGAACCAGATAAAAGAGCAATCTCGCCCTTGCCAACTTCAAATCTGCTCGCACGCTCAGGCTCACTTTCAGTCAGGCCAACTGCTTTAAATTCGTCAAGCATTGTGCAAAGGGTATGCTCCAATAATTGACTAGCACTCTTATTTTAAATTTTTGTGAACTCTAAGCTGTAAATGAACACTAATTAGCAAGAGAAGAGAAATACATCTTAAGATGCTTAATTAAATGTGGCTTATTTGGCCTTGTAAATTATGTGGCAGATTAAATTTGTTGGCTTCACTTTGAACCAAATAGAGAAACACGATTTAAATGCTGCCACTCTGCTGCTATATCAACTTGCAAATTTTTTATTTATCTTGCTTGATGCACAAGTCCGGACTTGTTCCAGTTTCAAGCATTTGTTGTTTGTAGAAAATGAGTGCAAAAATAGTTGCATTAAGTTTAGATAATTGAAGCTAAAATAATTTATGGAAAAAAATTAAGACATCGTATAGAAAATGAAATACTGAAAGGTATATTCGGAGAAATGCTTGTATTATAGGAAATTCAGAGGGTGAGCAAAATAGAAGAGTGTGATAATGTCCAAGTGGGGCCGGGTTGAATCAACAAATCTAATTGATATGATGCATGCACTATTTGAATTAATCCAGAATTAAATTGAGTAATAAAATTAAATAGGCTTAGCAACAGAACACGGCACTCACCACACTTTTCAAGTATGCTAGCAAAACGCGTTCTCCTTCGCACGAAGGGATTTCAATTATAACTTGCACGAATGGGTTTTATATGAAACTAAACAAGACCGCAAATAAGATGAGATTTCCAAACAAATATGCAGAACTCATCCAAACATTTGATATTAGAAGATAAAATGCAATATAAGATTCTCACGAATTAGGAGATCCAGCAATGGGAGGTGATGGCGGGCAGTTGTCACTCGTATAAGACGGCTTTGGCAGTAAAAAATAGGGCAGTGGAGGGATGAAACACGACAGGCATCAGGGTGGGACGAGTGGTGTAGGGCTGGTGCAGGGAGTCAGCGGCACTGGCGGCTGGTCGGAAGGGGCGGCGGTCGCAGCAGGAGTCAAAGGAGGTGATCAGAGCAATTGGCGAGCGGCTGGAGGGGATGCCAGTGGCTGCAATCAGGACTGGGGTGGGTCTCGGGTTGTAGTAGGGCTTAGGGCGAGCGTTGCAGGTAGCGGCATGAACGGGAGGGGTGTCGTATTGCGCAGCAGGAATGGGAGAAGGAGGTGATTTGCGACTGGATCTGGAGGCGATCTGCTGTTTTCGGTGGGGAAGATGATCGATAGGAACAGTTTGTGGGATGTGCGGCACTGGGGTGAGAAGGACGGGCGATTTAGCATATGCAGTGCAGGAGTTGGGCTATGAGAGGAGAAAACAGCAAAAACAAAATACAAATAGCTACGCTACACCCCAGGGTCTCGCCGCGTCGCACCATGATATGATTGTTGGCTCTGTATTTTCACAAGGCTAACAATGCCTCGCCAAGACAGTCATCACCCTTATTTCTACTAAAGCGGGGCTAGAGCACTTGGCGTGGACGGCTATGATTGGCCATTACCTCTGGTGTCCGATTAATAGTAAATAATGTTCAAAAAAAACAAAAAGAAAATACTACGAATGCAAACACGGGGCTCTGGACGCGCTCGTGGTCTCAAATTGCCGATCCGATCAACGCACCCCGCACGAGTACACAAATGCGGGCCCCGCCGAGTGGTGGCCTGATCTCCACTATCATACTATTTTCTGACATTAAAACTAGGTGATTGTTAACCGCAACCCGCATTTGGCTAACCGCACCCCAATTTCTTTTTAAAATACCTCCTTTTACTATGTTTAACGCAACCCTAAAATTAAAACCCAATCCCTTCATTTTCTCTATTCGGTCACGCCGCATTTGTCAGTATCTCCTTCTCGCTGAAGCCCGAAGACGTGACCCTAGCTTAGAGCAGAATGGCGGAAGCAGACACCGCCCAGTCACGGGTGGAGTGGTGGGTTTTCCCCATGAGCAAGACGAGGTGGTCCATGAGCTCCTTTTCGCAGGGTACCCGTAGCGAGCAGCGCGCCACCGTGCCAAACTCCTCCTCGGCGACCTCGAGCAGAACCCGGAAGATTGGGTGATCCAAATAGCTCAGCGGCACGATGAAGCCCTTGCCACCCTTGGCGTAGACGACGAAGTGCCCTTTTATTCTTCTCCACCTGCCTTCCTTGGAAGCCAGGCTCCGCCATTTGCTCGCAATCGAAGACTCCTTCAAATTTGTCTTGTTGTCATTCAATGCTGCTCCTATAATGTATTCCTCTCTGAAGCTCATACTTTGATGCGGGAAAGTGGGGGAAACTATTCTATTTCTGTATATTTCATGAATTTCTGAACATAATCATCACCATGGCAAAGTGAAGCCAATGTTCTTCTTCCTTACAACACTTGTAGGAATCTCTCTCGATTTTCAGTGGATCGGAAGCCTACTGCTCTCCTTCCCTGAGCCAATCTCCCATCTTGATCGATCTGCAATTGCTCTTCCTTTCCTGATCAAATCCTGTTGATTGCTCGATCTTCAATCACAAACAGAAAAAAAATGACTATTCATTCTCCATGTAGAAGAAGCTTTCCTGATATCTGCGCTACTCAAGGAAATTTTATTGGTCAAAGAGTTAGTTGACCCATTGACTATTGACTTACCTATTGATAAATGAGTGTTTAAATTTTTGGGGTGCGGTAAAAAAATATCGGGTTGCCGTTACATTTTTTAAATTTTCGGGTTGCAGTTAGCATTGGGGTGCGACAAGCCAAAATCGGGTTGCGGTTAACAATCGCCTAATACTACTGGATAGAGGTAGTGAAACTATGTTTCTATGAATTTTATTCCTCTATGGGAATTGCATTATTTATCAACCGCATAGATTTATTGAACAAGATTGTTTGTCATGATTTGGCACGTCCAATCTTGTATTCAAAATCTCTCTGGAGAGCCTCCTGCCTTCGATTTCATAAAAAGTTGCCTCACTTCAACAATCATATAGGTGATTTCATTAGTTGTGTACTTTTATCCAAACACTATGCCTCCTAGTCAGGATAATTATGTATAAAGCCTATCCATCTTGCTTTTAATCTAAAATGATACTCTTCAGCACACAAAAATTGTATACAGTAAACAATTAACAGACAATGTTTTTTTTTTTAAGTTTCATGTCATCAAAACTGACACCTCCCCCACTTTTGAGTGATTTCTCCTGTCTTCTCTTGAAAGTTATCCTGAACTATTCAATATAGCATTCATCGCCGCTTTTAAAATCTATTATTTTCTTTTTTGCACTGCATTGGACTTGCGAGAATTTCGTGTGTGTGTGTGTGTTCCATGCTCTTCAAAAAACTAAGAACTTAGAGAATTATAATCAAATTCTAGCATTCTATCCAACCTAATTCTCTTATCTTCTTATTCAATATTTTCTCAACCTCAAATATATAATTTTTTGGTTTATTAAGTTTTATCCTTGTTCTTAAGCAAATATATTTTTTCAACCTAGGGAAATCATCAGCAAATATTTTTTTTTCATCTCTAGTCACCTAAATCGGAGTGAATTAGATCAATCAATTTTCTTTCAAGCACAATTTGCATGACTTTTGGTGCTCTGCTTAAACTAAGCAATTCAGTTTCTTGTCCAAGAACGGTTTGCATGAGTTTTCTATATGATTCACCAAACACTGAAATGCCTTCGAAGACCATTCGATGGACTAGTCAATTAAATAAGCTCGAGAACTTTCATTAAAGATAAAAAAAACTTACCATTATGATATTCTTTTGCCACAAGCATCACATTTTGTTCATAACAAGTTATCAGCATCAAAAAGGTGAATCTATATTGCTACTAAATTTACTGCGGGCGCAGGAAGTCTTCGGGTTTCCTGCGGATTTGCGGATTTTAACCATGGGCACTGATCCTGGGTTGAGGCTTCCACCGCCCCAAATGGGTCCTAACTCCTAAGGCCAATGCAGCAGCTTGTGAGGATATATGCTAGAAAACAACCATGGGTTTACATGCACTTTGGTCTGAGCATATCTTATAGCTCCAGGTTATCCAAAATTCAATTTGTAGGGAATTATTTTACCATGAGTTTTAGAGTTCTATAATTATCTATACTATATATAAGGGAAAAACATCCTTTCATGCATCTATCCAAATCCACTCCTTCTTTGTTACAATTTTTATAATTTTTTATAATTAGATTTAATTTATGTGATTTTTATTTAATTTTAAAAAGTGTCATCATCCCCACAATTTCTATTGAGTTCTGTATTCCGGGTGACAATTTTCTAGGAACGACGAACGAAAGATGTATCATATAAAGTATATCTGAAATAAGGTTCTAAGTAATTCTAGATACTATTCTTGTGCTACAACATTTTAATCATAATATGACTAGCAGTCATGCACATGATTCCTAGAAAAGTTTTTGTGATTATCTTGATTTATTTTATATGATAGGATTGTTAGAACTTATTTAAATTTGATTTTGGATTAAAATATATGATTACTTTTTTTTCTTATAATCTTGTTTTTGCATTTTGAATAAGTGATTGATGAATTAAAATTAAAAATTTCTTCCTCCATTCTTTCTTCTCCTCTCTCTCCCCTCTCAATTAGGTCTCTCCCTCTATTCTTTACTCTTATTCTTATATAAATTAATCTTTTGTGCCTTCATGCAATTTTCAGATGTTTTAGTGCTAACATAAGCTTATATGACAATTGCAGGTATAGAAGGAAGAGAGATAAGTTGGTTGAGCGTGCTTCTGTTGCGCGCTTACCGTTATCATGGGGTACATTCCAGGCTTATTGCTACAGGTCTTTGGTTGACGGGATGGAGCATATTGCCATGGTCAAAGTAAGTGCCCCCAATACAAACTTCAATCACTACTGGAATGAAATGTTTGGCTCGGTGTTATTATTTGCCTAGTTGCTCTATGGTATACCTGCTCAATTGTTTGCCTTAGACAAAATATGCCTCGAAACTAGTCGATTGCATGGTTATTAGTTATTTTACTTAGGAAAAATGTTAAAGATACACCTGGCAGCTTAAAGATTGAGTCCCCACAACACAATAACACCTACTTCCACCAAGTTAGCCCTCAGTTTAGCACAATCTTGACCTCCCTCATTGAGATACAAAATGTTCAGATTTACTGCTTTTATCCTAAGATGAGTCCATGATCTTGCAGAATGCACATGTATCAATCAAGCTGTATAAATCTTGTGTTTATGTGCATTGGAATATTTCTTACTTACGATCTTAATATATATTTATTATCTCCGTGCAATCAGATTAATACAGAGGCTCAGAAATCATTCTCGACGAAGCTGTGCGCTGAGAGGAATGACGGCAAGGAAGTAGAGCGGTCCGAGCAGAAGTAAGAGCTTCCTAAAATCTCTGCTCAGCTGGCGCAGATCAAGGAAAGATGAGATGCTGTACAGCTATATTGATGAATACTGATGCGCATCTCTGAGGATGCCTCATTCAAATTTTGCTTTGTTTCTGCCAATATATTTGCGATGGACATGCTCTGCACCTTCTTCCATAACTTTGCCCACAGAATTCCAAGCGACCTAAGGTTCGATATCTCGAAAGCTCTCTTATGTGCCATCCTCTATTACTATGCGAAAAAGAACCGACATCGTCTCCATGAAATGGTTGGTCTATCACGCTCCCACCTCCCCTTGGGCGAACTAGGGCAGCATGAAGAGATCCATGACGGCGAGCTAGTGGAGTAGCAGGGAGAGATCCATGACACGGAGATCGGATGTGCTCAGGAGGAGGATGAGCAGGAGCGGAGATCAGCTAGAGACGAGGTGCTGGAGATGTTCCTCACCTTCTCCGATAACCTCGCTCAAAGAATTGCAAGCGAACTAAAGTTTGATATCTTGAAAGCCATCTTCAGTGTCGTCCTCTATTACTATGCGAAACAGAACCGACCTCGTGTCCATGAAATGGTTGGTCTACTACGCGAAGCAAACCAACCATTTCATGGAGACGAGGTCGGTTCTGTTTCGCGTAGTAATAGGTGACGACACTGAAGACAGCTTTCGAGATATCGAACTTTAGTTCGCTTGGAATTCTTTGGGCGAGGTTATCAGAGAAGGTGAAGAATATCTCCAGCACCTCATCCCTAGCCGATCTCCGCTCCTGCTCCTTCTCCTCCTGAGCACCTCCGATCTCCGTGCCATGGATCTCTTCCTGCTGCTCCACTAGCTCGCCGTCATGGATCTCTTCATGCTGCCCTAGGTCGCCCAAGGGGAGGTGGGAGCGTAATAGACCAACCATTTCATGGAGACGATGTCGGTTCTTTTTCGCGTAGTAATAGAGGATGACACATAAGAGAGCTTTCGAGATATCGAACCTTAGGTTGCTTGGAATTCTGTGGGCGAAGTTAAAGGTGCAGAGCATGTCCATCGCCTCTTCCCTAGCAGATCTCAGATCCTCCTTCAGAGCACCTCCAATCTCCGTGTCATGGATCTCTCCCTGCTGCTCCACTAGCTCGCCGGCATCGATCTGTTGCCGCTCTACGTCCCTCAAGCGCCGGAGGAGGGGGCGTGTAGAAATCTGCGCCAATATTTACTAGTGGCGGCTGCTGAGTTTGGAAATACAATTATCATTAATTATGTCTTAATGTAATCCCTCAACTGTACTGCATTTATTTTCTCTTCGTGAACCTTCTCACCATTGCTATAAGTATCAATCTGCCGGGTGTACTGTTAAAAAAAGCTTTTGATTAAAAAGAAAAGTTTTCATCTTTGCCTTCCTGTTCTTCCTTCTCCGCTGAATCTAAGTAAAACCCATTAGAAAAATTAATACAACAGTGGTATCAGAGCCATTGTAGTATCTGTTCTTATATCGATGACTTCATCATCTACCAGTAATGCGCCCCTCTATACGTACTTCACCATTCCGATTTTCTCTGGTGCTATACGATTTTTGGAGCAATAAAATGGAAACACTACTTTGATCCCAGGATCTATGGGACATTGTCAAAGATGGGCCACAACCAAGTTATAAAACTAAAGATGGAGAACCACCCAAGTTCACAAAGGAAGAAATGAAGAAAGATGCTCTGGCCTTACATCTCATACAACACGGGATAACACCTTCAATTTATCCCAGAATTATGGACTCAGACTTCACATGAGGCTTAGGCGAGATTGGAGAATGAATACAAAGGCTCAAAAAAAGGTAATAAAAATCAAGCTCTATTCTCTTCGTTGAAATTTTGATTCAGTCCTCATGCGTGAAGATGAAACCACACCAGAATTCTTTGCCAAAATCATCAACATTGTAAATCAAATCCGCAGCCTAAGAGGGGTAATAGAAGCACAACAGATCGTAGAAAAAGTCCTTAGATCTCTACCAAAATCTCACAAACACATCGTTTCAGCCATACTTGAAGCTTATGACCTTAAAAAGCTCACCGTCATTGACCTTATGGCCTCACTGCAAACTCATGAGGACTTACTCAGCCAAGATGAGTCAACTATTGAAAAAGCCTTTCAAACAAAAATGTTTTTTCAAAAAAGGACTGGAGAGAAAAAGAAAAATGAAGTTCCAGAAAAAAATCGAAAGAGTGATCGGAAGACTTTCAATAATAATCCACACAAAGCAACCCATGGTGAAAACTCTGGCATCACCCCTGTAACGCCCCGGGTTTTTCGTATAATTATTTTAATATAACATATGAAATTAATAATAACTATTCTAAAACAAAATGTTTATTCAGGGCACCGAGGCGAAAGAGCGTTACCGTTTCAGAAACGTCGTCGTCGTCCGGCGAGTTTAATTCTAGGTTGAGACATATATACATATATATATATATCTATACTATAAAGGAAGTATGCATATTCTGCTAACGCCATAGATCCCATCTAAACCGTTCGATCAAAGCATGATCCAAATCGGTCACACGGTGAAATGACCGTTTTGCCTCTTGCAGGAACGAAAAAAACTGGGACAGCTGCGGCTCGGTTCGGTCACGCCAGCTCACGGGGGGCGGGCGCGCTCGGGCGGGGGCGGGCGGGGGCGGGCGGGCTCACGCGGGTCGGGACGGGGCGAGACAGGCGGCCTCACGCGGGAGCGGGCGGGGTCAGCGGGGTCAAGCTGGCAGTTCAAGAGAACAGAAGGTTCTCGCCTTATATACAGCGGAAACCTTTTGTTCTCCGCGATGTGGGACTAAAAGTCCCACATTTTAAGCGGGCGGGGCCCACCTGTGGTCCCCGCCTGCTATTAATTTAAAACAAAATACATTTAAATGGCATTTAAGCGGGCGGGGCCCGCCTGTGGGCCCCGCCTGCTATTTTTTTAAAAAACATACAGCCAATATTATAATCTTATAAATTTAAATTAAAATACACTTAATATATATATAAATTAAAGCGAGAGTATCGAGTACAGCCAATATTATAATCTTATAAATTTTAAATTAAATTACACTTAATATATATATATAAATTAAAGCGAGAGTTTTGCCTGTGCAAAGATGCTACTATTATATTATATAAATAAATGCGTTAAAATAATATATTATATAAATTAAAACGCGTGCGAAGATGCTCTTATTATATTATATAAATTGCGGTTTCACACATGATTTCATGGCATATCTATCCACGTGTTTATAAATTAATGAGGATGCAGACGGCGGTTTGCAATTTAGAGGTTCCACTTTTAAAGTTCAAAACTTATTTTTTTTAAAGTTTTTTCAAAAAAACAATATTACGGATGAACAGTGACGTCACCCATGACAGCACTGTTCATCCGACAATTTTTTTTCACTTCTTCCGAAAGTTTTTTTAAATAAAAAACATACTTTGTTTAACTTTTTTTTCAAAGTTTTTTTAATAAAAAAAAAATGTGGGCGGGGTGGAGCTGCCGGGGGGCGGGCGAAGCCCGCCTCAAGCTGATGGGTACTGCCGCGGGATGTTTGGGGGTTACATTTTTTATTATTTTTAATTCATGTTCTATTGTAATATTTAATGACTGTAAAATTATTTAAAAAATTTAATAGGTGACGGGGCCGAAGATCGGCGAGGGGCGGGCGAATACCGGCGAGGTGCGGGCGAAGCCCGCCGACGTCAAGGGGGCGGGCGAAGCCCGCCTTGAATGGCAAGCGGGCGAAGCCCGCTTGGTTGCGGGCGAAGCCCGCATTGATGGGGGCGAAGGCCGCCCGAGAGCATCGAGCACGGGCGTAGCCCGTGCGAAGATGCTCGTATATATATATATATATATATATATATATATATATATATATATTGTAAGCATCTGAATACCTATATTTGCATATAGGCTTGAACTGGATTATAAAACTATATATATATAATATAAGTTTTATAAAACAGAATACATCTGAATATCGTTATATGCACTCAGCCATGGTTTTGATCTAGTCCAGCCTCATGTCCTGCTTAGGGAGTTTTAGGATAACTATTTAGGATGCAATTAAACATATAAGTGCACATATGTAAATATATATACATACATTAAGATACATATATATATATATACGAGTCGAACGGCACAGGCCTCCGGCCCTATAGCGACGCGCGACAGTACTCGGCTGGCGACGGCGGGCTTCGCCCGCCCCTTCGCCTTTATAGATAGTATCCGACCGGCGACGGCGAGCTTCGCCCGTGCTCGATGCGTCTACGGACGGCGCCCGCAACATGTACATATGAGTACTCAAAATGACCGTAAAAAAATTTAAATGAATGTTACAATATTTATTTTTCAAAACAATATACGTGTATCCTTAAAAAGATTTTTTTCGCTCTCTCTCCCTCCTCTTTCTCTCTCCCGCCACCTTCTCACTGTCAATCTCTCTACCTCTATCCTCTCTCTCTCTCTCCCTATAATATATATAATATAATAAGCCTTTGCCGCCCGCCTGCTCTCCCTCCCTCCCCTCTCTCTCTCTCTCTCGCACTCCTCTTTCTCTCTTTCTCTTCCCCGGCGCCCTCTCACTGGCTATCTCTCTCCCCATCTGTTCTCTCTCTCTCTCAGCTAATATATCTATATATTATAAAGTTCATTCGAGTTAGGACAGGGACAAAACTCCTTCGCAGAGAGAGAGTGGCAGGGGGAGAGAGAGAGGGAGGGAGTTGTGGTGACCGTGACAGAGAAAGAGGGAGGGGGGAGAGAGAGAAAGTGTCCACGGATGAGGGGAGACAAAGGGTGGATAGCTCAAGTTTGGAAGAGGACAAACATCATTCGCAGCTGAAGGTGCTACGTGGCATTTCTCCATCGCAAATGAAGAGGGGGGCGGTGAGAGAGAGGGGAGAGGGATATATATCCATAGTAAATATTAAATTGTTTTTGGAAGAGGACAAACCTCATTCACAGGCTCACAGCTCAAGGTGCTACATGGCGTTTCTCCATCGCAAATCAAGAGGGGGCGGTGAGAGTGAGGGATATATATCTACAGTAAATATTAAATATATAGATACATATATGCAGAGCTGGTGGCTTTCGGACACAATGACTGCCAGTCTGCCACGTATCGCAATCCACGGTCAATTGGACATACGTGTCGCCGTCCGCTTATCCTATAAATAGTCAGCCAGCAGTTGCCGGATCATGAATCATGCAACATTGCAGAAGACTACAAGATGTCGACCGAGCAGGAGTGGCGGGAGCTCGACGAGAAAGCGAGGCAGGGGGAGACGGTGGTGACCGGCGGGAATAACTCAGAGGTGCAGGGGCATCTCGCGGAAGGGAGGAGTCGTGGAGAACAGATGAGGAAGGAGCGCTGGGGACGGAGGGGTACCAGGAGATGGGGGAGCCGCGGCGGCCAGGCAAGGAAGGTGCAGATCGTAACGGATGGGTGGACTCACCACCACCACCGAGTAGTCCGGCGGGGAGCTAATATTAGCGCCCTACTATAAATATTGTACATATACATGTTCCGTATGTACACTGCCGTATTTAATTTGTATATCTACCAGTACGTAATATATGTTTGTTTGTTGTAATTAATATTACTGCTGATGTCGGGCTCATAGAGCAGGTCTGATGTTTGTGTTGTAAGGTTCATTTTCCCTATATTATTTGATCATGAAATCCGGCCTCACGGAACACACTTTTGCATGGGGCAGTAGGGCAGGCAGCGCATCCGGATCCTTTGCTGGTTCTGTGTACGGGCTTGGATAAAAAAAAAACATTCTCCTGACCACCCACTCCCTCTTGATTTTGCTCCAAATAGATTTACATCCATTTTGTCGTCCACAGATTGAAATACTCCGCATCCAATAATTCTAAAGAAATTCAGGAGGTGTTGTTTATTTGATTTTATTTTCTTAAACTGCATCTGCTTAGTATCATTAGATGTGGATATGTTCCAATCCCGCGTAAAGTCAGCTAGAAAAACAGTGAACAACATCAAGTAGACGTTGCTTTACTTCAACAGTAAATATGAGCCAAATACTCCACTACACTACCTTTAAGTATTTGCCAAGATCCCACATCTTCTCTGCCAACATCCTGCAATCCCGTGTGCACCCAATCATGATATAAATTTATTAAGTGAGCACTCCACAGTTAAGGTTTCACGAAACTTATATCTATTTACGATGGCAGATCCATTTAATGTTTGCCTAATTGCAAAGTTGCCTAATAAATGCAACCTTTCCAACAGTTTTTTTTACTTTGGTTAAAGTTTCATGATGATTAATTATAGAAGGAATCCAAATATATATTGCCTACTCTCAACTCCCAAACGAGTGGAAGAAATTCTGCCTACACCCAATCATTTAGGAAAATCTATTTAGCAGCAACATATAAATTTATGAATGTAGGTTGATAGCTAATACGGCCTTTGTATGGTATTTCTTAGGGTCCGTTTGGCAAGGCGGTAGCAGTGGTGAACGCAGTGGAATGTCGGATGACAGCTCCATTTCATGTTAGGATAGATGTGATAAAATTAGGAAGAACAATGAAAGAAATGCTGTAGTGAGAGATGGTTGGGTATAGTAACATATAAATGGTAGTTTATCGGGATACCCCCTCCGAGTTTGTAAAATTACAGGTGACACCATATATCTTTTGAAATTCATAACATGCATGCACAAAAATAGCATTTAGACCGCTTATGAATAAAATATTAGTAATACTAATTAAAATATATAAAATATATACTTTAATTAAAATATATAAAATATATACTTTAATTAAAATATATAAAATGTATACTTTTGATGAGGATTCATCATGGGCTCTCTTTTTAGGGAAAACCGGAAGGCGGTTGCTCTAACTACCCACTTCATCCACTACCTTAGTGGAGAGAACCGCCACTCCCTCCAGTCAAAATCAAGCATTAAGCACGCCGACCCCCGCATGAACGCCAACCGCTCCCGCCGGCGAGCGGAGCGTGCCGGACCGCACCCCACACGGGGTCCGGCCTCCACCGGTCAAGCCGCACCCGAGAGGGGTGCGGCCAAGCCGCACCCCAAGTGGGGTGGCCGCACCCCTCCATGGGGTGCGGCCAAGCCGCACCCCACCGTGGGGTGCGGCCAAGCCGCACCCCACCGTGGGGTGCGGCCAAGCCGCACCCCACTTGGGGGCGCGGCCAAGCCGCACCCATGGGGTGCGGCCAAGCCGCACCCCACTTGGGGGTGCGGCCAAACCGCACCCCACCATGGGGTGCGGCCAAGCCGCACCCCACTTGGGGGTGCGGCCAAACCGCGCCCCACCATGGGGCGCGGCCGGGCCGCACCCCCCTTAGGTGCGACCGCTCGCCCAAGCCACCCCCACTCAGCGCGAGGGACGGTTGGCCCTCCTCTTCTGTAGGTATCCCCCGCCGGGGGGCTTGCGAGTGGTCCGCTTTCACGCGCACCCGAAACGTCACTAAGCGCGTCCAAAGCGCTTGCATATTCGTCGCGCGCTCGGAACGCTTCTGAGCGCACTCTAAGCATTCTCACTTTTCCGCCTCGCCTCGCTCACATTTCAGCCTCGCTCTCTTTTCCGCCTTGGCTCGCTCACTTTTTGTCTTTCCAGTTTCTCACTTTTCAGGAACGGCTTGTCGCCTTTCCCCAAAGGGCAAGATGGTCATATATGAAAAATGGTGATCCGAGTGCCCCAAATCGAGAAATATGATTCGCCAGCCAAGGTAGTTATGGTGGTTACGACGGCGAAATTACCGGGCTACCCCCGGCAAAAACTATAAAAAGGCCCCCAAGGCTTCATTTGGGAGATGGGGACTGGGAGACCAGAGAGAGCTCCTTGAAGATTTCCACGGATTTCTCCTTCGGCGCTTGAAGATCTTCTTCGTGGACTTAGAGATTTCCTTCTTCGCGAAAGCGGACAAGGCAGTCTCACTTTCGTCTCCACGAAAGCGGACAAGGCAGTCTCACTTTCGTCTCCACGAAAGCGGACAAGGCAGTCTCACTTTCGTCTCCACGAAAGCGGACAAGGTTCTCGCTGTCGTTCTCAGGAAAGCGGACGGGGCAGTCCCATTTCTGTCTCTGGAAAGCCGGCACGGCCTTCTCACTTCCGTTCGCTGCTCCGCCCATAGAAAAAGGACTTAGTTTTTCCGAGAGGTGGTCTGTCGCCCTCGGAGTGTTCTCCCTCTCTCTCTCTACTACTGTAACGAGTGGCGGCCTGTCGCGCTCGATCTCTTAATATCTAGTTGTAACCCCTCAAGAAATAGTGGAATTTGGTCGGCACCGCCCCGGCCACGTGGTTTTTCACCCTTTCCGGGTTTTCCACGCTAAAAAGTCCTTGTGTACTCAGCAATCTTGAATTGACTGTTTGCGCGCTTAGACCGCTCACGAGCTAAGGCGGTTCAATTTAAACCGGTCTACCAAGAGCCCTAAGCGACCCGCAATAGTTTGGCGCCGTCTGTGGGAATGGATTCCCAAAAACCAAGCAAAGGATTCCTGAGCGCAGCGCCCGCTTCTCCGGAATTCACGGAACCAGCAAAAGTGGACACCTCCCCCGAAATATCCGACGCAGGCAGTTCATCAATCCCGGAGAACCCGGCAAGGAGAGCGCTCCTCGCTACTCCCGTCCTGCCCACGTGGCTTGGACCAACGGATAAAACGACCTTTCTCGCGACAGGACGGGAGCAGAATAATGTCTCGCACCAGCAAAGGTCGTCCCCCTTGACAAAGTCAATTTTAGCGTACCCAGTCCCGTCATGGCTAAAGCTCCCCCACTGCAAGGAGTTTCACGGAACAGAAGATCCGTACGAGCACGTTAATCACTTCCTGATGACGGTACGGACGCTCGGACTTCCCGACCAAATCAGTTGTAAGGTCTTCACCAAGACACTACGCGGAGATGCCCTCCGCTGGTATGAGTCCTTGCCCAACGGAGCAGTTCACAACTTCACCGAGTTCTCCCAACTATTCATCGACTGGAATGAGGCACGCTCCCCAAAGATTCAAGAAGAAGAAAAGCTTGGCACGGACGAACCGCCCTGCCTAAGGGAGGCGGAATGGAGCAAGCATCATGAGAAGATCCGCACAAATATCCGCCAGGAACGTCCCTGCGCATGGATGGACTTCGCCTTAGACGCAAGCATCGGCAGTCCACCCTGCGAGTTAAGGAGAGCGTTGATAACACATCGCATCTCCTTCAATCTCTTGTTCCTAACCGCCATAGTACGGCTCGAACTCCTAAACGGGAACCTCAAACTCAGGGCCAGCAGCGCGGAGCTCCCAGACGGAACAACGGTACCCACCGTAGGAGTTATCACCCTCCCCGTCCAAATAGGGAGGCACTCGGAACCAGTCCAGTACGACGTCCAATTCATCGTCGCCAAGACAAACTCCCCCTACGACGCAATATTTGGGAGTCTCGTACTGGACGCCCTCGACCACGACGTTTCCATGTCCGGCCGCATGGCCGTCAAAGGGAGTGTCCTTAGGAACGCACTGCATGATTTCGACGCACCCGCCTCTAAGCTCCCTTGGATCAGCAACGACACGACATCAGAACCAAAACCTGAAAGGCAAAATGCACGGGAGGACCGCGCAAAACTCACATTGGCGGAAGAAGCCAAACCTCAGGCGCCCACAAATCTGCAGGCAGTCGATGCAAGTCGCAAGAGAAAGGACCACCAGCAACAATTCGAACTACCCACTCAAAGCCGAGCGGGTCGCTCCCCAGGGCTATTAAGTCAAAGCCCCCATAGTTACACCCCGCTAAACACCTCCCGCGAGCACATTTTGTCCATAATCTGCAACAGCAAGGTTATCAACTGGCCCAGGGCGATCACCTCGCACAGGGGAGATCAATCCCAGTTTTGCCACTTCCACAAGGGCCGAGGACACCAAACGGAGAACTGCGCAAGACTGAAGGAAGAGATTGAGCGTCTCGTACAGTTAGGACACCTGGAGGCCTTCCGTAAAGAAACACCGAGGAGTGCCACCAAGGATCAGCCGCTGGGTTACAGCCGCCCACCATACTAAACAAGCTCGGGCAAGCATAGCGCAACGGGAGCGCAACATTACTTCTTCCCCTTGTAAAATTTGTATCAAAGACTTACTGGCCCAAAAGCCGCATGATCGCACTTACGCATGTACCAACGTTCACTTACTAGTTATCTTCTATCTGTTCTAAACTGTTCTACTGCAGGAACCGCTTTGGGGCCCTGCCCCGAGGACTTTGCACCGCCGTCGATTGAAGGTTCGCCCTTCTCCTCCGCCGTCAAGTCCTGGCGTCATAAGGGCCTGCCCCCCTTACGTTCGCCCCGGTTTGAATACACCCGCTATTCACCGGCCACTTCGGGGCCCTGCCCCGGGGACTTTGCACCGCCGTCGATTGAAGGCTCGCCCCTCTCCTCCGCCGTCAAGTCCCGGTGCCGTAGGGGCCTGCCCCCCTTACGTTCACCCTCGGTTTGAATACAAACGCTATTCACCGGCCAAGCCGCGAGCCAGACTCGTGCAAAAAAGCCGCGAGCCAGACTCGTGCAAAAAAGCCGCGAGCCAGACTCGTGCAAAAAAGCCGCGGGCCAGACTCGTGCATCAATTTTATAAAAGCCGCGGGCTAGACTCGTGCACCTATTTTATTATGTAAAAGCCGCGGGCCGGACTCGTGCGAGCTAATTTTTTGACTAATACAAAAAGCTGCGGGCTCAGGTCCGCGCAAATTCGCTTGTAACTTTGAAAAGAAAAAGTCAAACTATGCAATCAAATTAACAAGAGCGTACATACAAACATGTATGATGAGTACAATAGAGGAAATACAGCCACATCTGGCGAACACGTAAACCAACAATGAAACTAAAAGCAGGAAAGATAAAGACATACAGCATCAGTCATCAGCCACGTCCGAATAGTCGTCTCCAGAGAGATCTCCGGCTCCGAGGCCGGCGGTGTCACACCCGAACTTCCTCCCCATCATGCGGAGGGTCTTCTGAACTCCTCTCTGAAAAGAGACCTCACACTCATCCGCTATCAGGGGCTCTACCTCTGATGCCATCACCTCGGCCCGAATCTCCTCCATCATCTGGAAACGCTCCTCTGCAAAGGCAAGGGAATCCTTGTACTCGGCCACCCCGGCCGCTTTGGCTCCCTCAAGGCTCTCCTCAGCCGAAGACAGTCGGTCCACCTCGCCCCGCAGAAAGCCCAGCTCTCCTTCCAGGCGGAACATCTCCCCCTGTGCATCCGATAACTGGCGTAGGGCATCCTGTGCAAGCACCTTGTCACCATCACACTCCGCGCGCATCTTCCCGACGTCAGCTTCCAGCTGCCGAATGCGGGCGGAATCTCGGTCTTTTTCCTCCTGCAAGGCGGATGTCTCGCATCTCGCTACGCGTAGCTCCTCCTGAAGGGCGAAATAATTGTCCTTAAGGCTCACATAATGGTCGTTCCATGTAACGGCAACACTGGTCAAAGCCTCCGCCTGCAAGAGTTAAATGATTAGCAAAAGCAAATAATAATGAAGAAAGGCTAAGTAATGAGAAAAGAACTTCATTTACCGCAAAGGCCATCGCCTGGAGAGAAGAGGAAACGCGCTTCGCCGGCATAAGAGGAGGGGGTGGCGGCAGATCTTCCTGCGGGACCTGAATGGCAGGAGGAGGCGTCAAGATCTCCACCTCCGGATCAGGCAAAGTCGGTTCTCCTCTAGAGCGACTCGGGCCGGCCTCGTCGTCATGACTCGTAGGTACCGGCGGAGTGGGACGCAGGTCAGAAGGACAGTTCTTGAAGACGATCTTCCGCTTCTTCCCACGGTCTAATGGTACGGCAGCCTCCCGCTCCGGATCCCAGGAAAGTCCCACCAAGTGCAGCCGGCGTTCGTCCACGCAACCAGAGATAGAGAGCAGGGCCTTTGACAACCCCTCTCGGCCAGGAAAACCTGGGATGGGAACAAACTCATCCTCCCGACCAGCCTGACGACGGCAACGCCCAGGGAGCGATCTCCATAACTCCGGAAGCTCCCATCGGTTCTGAACGTACCCGTAAAGGGTATTCCCGTGACGGTAATCGGCTTTCACGCCGAAACGGAACCAGCTCTTGTTACTCCGGATCTCTATACGACCGCCCGGGTCGGTGGACACCTCGCACCAGTCCTTGAAAATCTCAAGTGAAAGGCGCCTGCTATGCTCCCGAAACAATACCACCAGGCCCATGATGTTCGTCATCCCAGCCGGTGTAAACTAGGTAATCGGGACGCCACAAAATCGAAAGATCTCAACAACTTCCTCGGGCGGAGGAATGCGAAACCCGGACTTCAAACAGCCCTCTGAAAGAGCCATGAAACCGGTCGGTGGGTTTTGGGCCCGATCTTCCGCTCCTGGGATCTTCACCTCAACGTTCGGGGGCAGCCCGAACCGTTTGCGCCACGAGTCAACACGAGCCCCATCAAGAGTGGAACGCATGCGCATCGGCCTTGATTGGCCGCCTCGTCTCGAAGCCTGCAAGAAAAATTCACACATAAGCATGTGTACGAGCAAATTCAAGCCCGACGGAGCACGCTAGTGCCAACAAACCATTGAGCGGGCGCACACGACCAAGAACGGCGCCCGCATGCACAAAAAGGCGCGCAGCCAGCACCCCCACGTGCGCGTCAAACCGCCGCGCACATGCACGCAGCAAAAAAATCACCACGCGTGCATACGCACGGCGGGCCAACCGCCTGCGCGCAAGGGGGAAGGGCGCACGACAAAACACCGCGCGCGGCCAACCGCCGCGCGCGCGCGTGGGGACGTGCGCAGGCCCCCGCTAACCCCGCCGGCCGGCGCGAAACCCCCGCGGCCGGCAATGCCCGCGGACGCCGCCGCCCGCACGCGAGCACGAAACCGCAGCCGGCGGCAGCCCGCGCGCGAGCGCGCCGCCGCGACTGGAACCGCCCCGCGCGCGGGCTTGCTACCGCGCCCGGTACGGCCCCGCGGCAGCTCGCGCGCAAGCACGCCGCCGCGGCCGGAGCCGCCCCGCGTGCGGGGTCGCTACCGCGGCTGGTACCGCCCCGCGGCAGCCCGCGCCCGACCGCACCACCGCGGCCGGCACCCCCTCCCCCGGTCGGAACCCCCCTCCCTCGGTCGGAACCACCATTGCGGGCGCGCTCCGCCATCTCCACCTTCAAGGAAGAAACACAAAGCAACAAACGGGAGAACTTACCTCCACCATGACCAACGCGCCGCCAACGATGAAGATGACCGGAACAAAATTCAAAGGAGAAACCTCCGCACTCTTTGAAGAAGACTCCGAAGGTTTGGGGGGCTTATGATGAGGATTCATCATGGGCTCTCTTTTTAGGGAAAACCGGAAGGCGGTTGCTCTAACTACCCACTTCATCCACTACCTTAGTGGAGAGAACCGCCACTCCCTCCAGTCAAAATCACGCATTAAGCACGCCGACCCCCGCATGAACGCCAACCGCTCCCGCCGGCGAGCGGAGCGTGCCGGACCGCACCCCACACGGGGTCCGGCCTCCACCGGTCAAGCCGCACCCGAGAGGGGTGCGGCCAAGCCGCACCCCAAGTGGGGTGGCCGCACCCCTCCATGGGGTGGCCGCACCCCTCCATGGGGTACGGCCAAGCCGCACCCCACCATGGGGTGCGGCCAAGCCGCACCCCACTTGGGGGTGCGGCCAAGCCGCACCCCACCGTGGGGTGCGGCCAAGCCGCACCCCACTTGGGGGCGCGGCCAAGCCGCACCCCACTTGGGGGTGCGGCCAAACCGCGCCCCACCATGGGGCGCGGCCGGGCCGCACCCCCCTTAGGTGCGACCGCTCGCCCAAGCCACCCCCACTCAGCGCGAGGGACGGTTGGCCCTCCTCTTCTGCAGGTATCCCCCGCCGGGGGGCTTGCGAGTGGTCCGCTTTAACGCGCACCCGAAACGTCACTAAGCGCGTCCAAAGCGCTTGCATATTCGTCGCGCGCTCGGAACGCTTCTGAGCGCACTCTAAGCATTCTCACTTTTCCGCCTCGCCTCGCTCACATTTCAGCCTCGCTCTCTTTTCCGCCTTGGCTCGCTCACTTTTTGTCTTTCCAGTTTCTCACTTTTCAGGAACGGCTTGTCGCCTTTCCCCAAAGGGCAAGATGGTCATATATGAAAAATGGTGATCCGAGTGCCCCAAATCGAGAAATATGATTCGCCAGCCAAGGTAGTTATGGTGGTTACGACGGCGAAATTACCGGGCTACCCCCGGCAAAAACTATAAAAAGGCCCCCAAGGCTTCATTTGGGAGATGGGGACTGGGAGACCAGAGAGAGCTCCTTGAAGATTTCCACGGATTTCTCCTTCGGCGCTTGAAGATCTTCTTCGTGGACTTAGAGATTTCCTTCTTCGCGAAAGCGGACAAGGCAGTCTCACTTTCGTCTCCACGAAAGCGGACAAGGCAGTCTCACTTTCGTCTCCACGAAAGCGGACAAGGCAGTCTCACTTTCGTCTCCACGAAAGCGGACAAGGTTCTCGCTGTCGTTCTCAGGAAAGCGGACGGGGCAGTCCCATTTCTGTCTCTGGAAAGCCGGCACGGCCTTCTCACTTCCGTTCGCTGCTCCGCCCATAGAAAAAGGACTTAGTTTTTCCGAGAGGTGGTCTGTCGCCCTCGGAGTGTTCTCCCTCTCTCTCTCTACTACTGTAACGAGTGGCGGCCTGTCGCGCTCGATCTCTTAATATCTAGTTGTAACCCCTCAAGAAATAGTGGAATTTGGTCGGCACCGCCCCGGCCACGTGGTTTTTCACCCTCTCCGGGTTTTCCACGCTAAAAAGTCCTTGTGTACTCAGCAATCTTGAATTGACTGTTTGCGCGCTTAGACCGCTCACGAGCTAAGGCGGTTCAATTTAAACCGGTCTACCAAGAGCCCTAAGCGACCCGCAACAACTTTAATTAAAATATATAAAATATATACTTTATATTAGTAATACTAATTAATATTTTAGGACTGATTTAATAAAATATATAAAATATATAAAAGATGAGTGCTGATTTAATAATTCACTCTTACATCTATATTAATAAGCCCCTTCTTCTCTACTGCCTGTCAAGACAATCGGTCACAGTAAATGTCTGTTTTGCCCTCGCGCCACTTTTTTTTTATTTTACAAAACTGCCTATGTTGCTGACACCTTGACCTGGCTCCATGGAATATTTAATATATTGATATATATAGAAAGGGAGAGCGATGGAGAGTGTGTGGATAGAGGAGAGAGGAGAGAGGGACGGAGAGAGAAACAACAAAATATTGCTGTTTTCCCAAGCAGACCATGACAGCTGCCTGCCACCTTTCTCTGCCACCGCTTTGAAAATTTATTTATTGCCTCTGCCATGGCCTCACCCATTCATTCCGCCTCTCTCTCTTTCTCTCTCTCAGCGAGTGAAGAGGCTGAGGCTGAGGGATGGGACGGGAAAGAGCATGCCTGAAGAGAACACCGTATAATAAAGGTTTAGTTTTTGTGTATAAAGGGAATAAAGCTTGACCTATGTTTGAAATTAAAAATCATTAGGAGTACGTGCAATCATTCTGAGAGCTTCATTTGACTTTACAGCATGACTGATCTTGCGGTTTGGCCGAGCACGTCTGTCGTGCACAAACTTTTTTTTAAATTTTTTTGTTTAAAATATTAAAATTTTCTAATGAATTTCTTAAAATATTCTAATTAATTTCTTAAAATACTCTAATGATTATATTAAAATAATCTAATTAAATTCTTAAAATAATCTAACGAATTTCTTTAAACAATCTAATTAATTGCTTTAAATATTCTAATTAATAATGCCTCTGATTGTTTTTTTAAACTGCCGAATATTTTACCCGTTGAATATTTCACCTTCTTAATGTCATCTCGCCGAATATTTTTCCCCTTGAATTTTTAGTAAACAAAATTTTACAAACAAATTTAATTACAAAAAAGGTGAGTTGGCGTAATTTAAATTGCAAAAACGGTGAGGTGGGCAAAGCCCGTCTCGATGCGTCCAAAGGCCGCCCGAGTGCATCGAGCATGGGAGTAGCCCATGCGGGGGCGTGCGAAGCCCGATGAGACCGAAGGCCGCCCGAGAGCATCAAGCACGGGCGTAGCCCGTGCGGAGGCGGGCGAAGCCCGCCTAGATGCGGCCGAAGGCCACCCGAGAGCATCTTCGCACGGGCGTAGCCCATGCGGGGGCGTGCGAAGCCCGATGCGCCGCCCGAGAGCATCAAGCACGGGCGTAGCCCGTGCGGAGGCGGGCGAAGCCCGCCTAGATGCGGCCGAAGGCCGCCCGAGAGCATCGAGCACGGGCGTAGCCCGTGCGAAGATGCTCGTATATAATATATGTGCTAGCCTTTGCCGCCCACTCTCCCTCTCTCTCTCTCTATCTTATATCTTATATCTTATATATACTTATATATACTTATATACTTATATATATACTTATAAAGATATTCCTCTCCGTCGCAGAAAAAGAAAGGCGATCCCCGAAATGCCCTTCCGCCGCTCTTCAGCAATCCTCCGCTCTTCCGCAATCCGCCGCTTGACGCTTAATAATGGAGAATAGGCGTCGGCTCTGCTTCACGATCTACTCCTCTTCCGTGCCCTACGCTTCTCTGCCCCATTTCCGCGCCCTCAACCTCTGCTGCCCTTGCGCCCTCGCTCAGCCCTCCCCTTCGCCTCGCCATCGCTACACTTGCGGGTGTCCCCTCGCCATCGCTGCCGGCGACGGCGTGATAAACCTATTACTGCGTCCTCTGCCCTAGGGCCTTCTCCTCGCAGGTACTCATTCACTCTGCCTCTTTCGTCTCTGTGGGGATGTTGCCTTTCCGGGCTGCGTTTGTTTCTATGCATCGGCGATTTGTTATTTCAGAGGCCATCGCTGCTCCGCAACTCGCGATCGCCGGCGAGCTTTTCTTCTCCACCTCCGTCTTCCTACCCGCAGGCTACGATTGCCATTTGTTGGTAAGTTCCGCTTCCAATTCTCCCTCCATCCATGGATTGCAGTGTCCATCTGATTTCTTTTCGGTTTAATAGGTGTAAGTAGTTGAGCCGTTTTCATGACCTACCTAATTGATTAGTTGCAGTATCTCACTCTGTTTTGATTAGTTGCAGTATCCATCTACCTAATTGATTAGGTCCTGCTGCTGGGATGATAACGATTTACTTTATATGTAGTGCCTGAATGAGTTAGAGCAAATAATATACATCTGCCTAATTAGTTGCAGTATCCATCTACCTAATTGATTAGTTCCTTCTGCTGGGAAGATAACGATTTACTTTATATGTAGATTCAATTTGTCTAAAGCAAGCAAACAATAATCAAAAGTGCCTGAATGAGTTAGAGCAAATAATATATCCATCTACCTAATTGATTAGTCCCTGCTGAAGTGCCTGAACAACATTCATAGTTAGAGCAAATAATATACAGATTTTTTTGAATCAAAATCTTCAAGTGTGAGTTAATATTAGGCTCAATTTGTTTACCAAAGGAAGCAAACAATTAACTACTGCCTGAACAAACCACTGTCACAAAACACTAATCAAAAGTGCCGCGACATCATTCTCACAGGCGGACAACTTCAAGACGGTCAATCAGGCCTCTACCATTCAAGTGTGGACCATCTGCATCAAAGACAATTCAGCATTAACTTAACACACAAAAATAGATATGTCAACTTCAGCATTTAGTCATATTATTTTGTGTTTTGGTTGCTTTCTGCGTTGATATTTTCTTAATTCTCCAGTAGTATGATTCTGAAATGAATTTGAATTGAAAAGAATCAAAACCTTTTAACTAATATTTTCTTTAGAAACGGTTCTATTTATCTTTCGAATTTTGTTCACTTTTTTATATTCGAATATGTCACCGTGCCCTACATAGAAACATTCACACCCCGGATATATTAAATGATTTAGTGTATATTTTTTTTATGTTCCATTAAATTAATATGCTGTGCAGTGATTAACTATTCATTCGATCGTTTAATATTTTCCATTTTATTATTTCGTTTAGACCGCCGTATTAAAATGCAAGTTGAGCCTGTCGTAGAACAATTGCATGACCCTACTCGATCTCATGTTCGCGCTCGAAAAAGAACTAGAGGAGCATCTATGACAGCCGAGCACCGCGCAGCACAACGTATATATAATCAAACTTTTACAGCAAGAAGGAACGCACATACAACGGAAGCACAGCGTGCTACTCAGCGAGCTTCTACACGACTACGTGCACGACAAAGAAGAGCGCAAATGACAGAAGAGCAACGTGATCATACCTAGCGTGCCTCGGGACCTATCAGGTGTTGAACAATGGAATTTTGTTTTCCGGGAATTCCTCAGATCTGAAAGATTTCTCATACCAAAGTCGTATGACATGTCAAAAATATATGAACAACTTCACAAACATGAAATCACTGGTATGTATTTAAATTTTAAAATATTATTACTTCTCTAGAAATTCTATAGTATGTTTCCTTCATGGTTTTCTCAAATATTTATATCATGGTCATTGCTGGAATACCCCTATTTTGGTGGACATCATACCCTATTTTTTGTAATGACGTTTGCTTGCAGGTGTTAGCAATCAACCACAACCACTTTGACTTTTGCTTGCTTTGATTCTGTTTTAGGAAAAAATTGGAAGGCTTCGGTTCCTATCGTGTGTTGAACAATGAAATTTTGCCTTCCGGGAATTCATCAGACTTGAGAGATTTCTCATACCAAAGTCGTTTGGTGCTGCCTCCTCTTGCAACCATTTGTATATATGTAATATTATAAATATGTACCTGTTCTATAATAGGAATGGTTTGTGTTTTTTTGAGAAATGGTTTGGTGCTGCCTCCTCTTGCAAGTATTTGTATACATGTCATCCATTGCTATGTGTTTTTCCCTGTCTTCACAGAATGAGCTGCTTATGAGAAAGAATGCTCCAACCAAGGAGCTGTATTTGAATTTGAAATTTTCTGATACTTGGGTTTTGAAATACAGGATCCATGAGATTCAGTGGGGAGTGGGATGCCTTATTACATTGGGCATGAGACAGTGTCAATACCGCCTCCGGCGGCGATGATAGAGCATGCGCCAGCGGGGGAGGCGGTCACAGCGGCGCCGACGGTGCCGGCGTAGGGAGGGATCGGGGAGCTGTATGCGCCGATCCCGAACAATCGATATTACAGGCATGTAGTGAACTGCAAGAGGTGTAGGAGTCTGCTGAAGAGGCTTGGTGTGCTGAAGAATGCCATGAGGCTGTCGAGCTTAGTCAATGCGGTTGCTGCATTATTAGCTGTTGCGAGTCGCTGGAAGGCGGTGTTGTTGGCTTTGGCGGCTGTTCTTCTTGGGGCGGCGCAGGTTTGTTCGAGTATTGTTTATCTCATTAAGAACAGTTTTATGAGGACTCATAGGAGGTTATAAGAAGAGAAAGTTTGATGGTCTTTGGTTTTTTCTCCTCAGTTCCCATTTTTTATTAATAATGAAGTTGGGTGTGAAAATAGTTATATGAACTTTACCTGTTTTAGAATAGGAATAGTTTGTGTTCTTTTTTTGGGAAATGGTTTGGTGCTGCCTCCTCTTGCAAGCATTTGTATATATGTAATATTATAAATATTTACCTGTTTTATAATAGGAATGATTTGTGTTTTTTTGGTAAATGGTTTGGTACTGCCTCCTCTTGCAAGCATTTATATACATGTCATCCATTGCTATGTGTTTTTTCCTGCTTTTGGAAGAAGAGGGAAGGGATTTTAGTACTCAAAAAGATATACAAAATCAGCATAAATTAATAGTAGTTCCTCTCTCTTTTCCTCTTCAAGATAGGATTACGGTTGAGCGAGACTCCTCTCTTCTTCTTCCCATCCTTATAAACCGGTCAGAGACTATACTATGGGGGGCCATAACAGAACATTTATGGAAAATAGGGAAATTCCATTCATAGGATTTTGTAGTTTCTTAATATCCTATGCTGAATTTTTTTTTTCATTTATATGTTTCTATATTTGCCCCCCTCATTCATTGGCATATTGCACCATAAAAAGCATCATACGGAAGCTACTACATGTTTTTAATGCTAAGTTCTGCAAAACTAACAGGGAAGAAATGGCCATAGACGAGCCCGAGCTCGAACCAGATGAGTTTGCGGATAAAATGGATCAGCAACTGAGACTCCAAGAACAGGTATATTCAATCGCTCTTTTTTTTAAAGGAATACACTGCTAGGTAAATTACTAATATAGCTGGTCTATGTAGCAATTGGAAATGCTGAAGAATATGCGCAGATTTCACTCAGACGATCAATCCAGGATCCTGGAAAAGGTAAGCTGTCTTCCTTTATACATCAAGTTCTAGCATACTTAGCCCAAAGTTATTTTATGTGAATTGCTATGGGTATTTTGTTACTTGCAAATTGCAATTAGCGTCTGTAACAATATATTAGTTGATCGAAACAAATTGTATAGAATTAGCAAAAAAAATTTGAGTTAGGGAGCTTCAAATCAGCAGAACAAAAATTGTGTATATGATTTCTAATATATTAGATTATTAGGTTGATTATGTTGTATGAATGTTAATGTATGGCAGCAAAAAACACTCATTCTCTATCTGTGCAAACACATCGGCGCTCCGACTCTCTCGCTACAACGACGGGCTCCCACGATCTCCTATTCCTCACCCGTATTGTTTCTCATCGCCTTCAGATCCTCTCCGTCCAAACCCATCTGCTGTAAGTGTTGATTACATCGTTACTCTGCTTTGCTATCATTTTTATGGCGATTACTATCCGTGCAAACCCATCTGCACTCCGACTCACTCGCTGCCTCTTTACTCATTTGCCTCTATACTTATCTGCTTCAGTATATTCTCATTTTGCTTATTTCATCTACCTTCTATCATACAATCATCGTGGATCAGCTCATTTCTCTAACTCAATTCTCTGGTAAGCTTCCTTCTACCTAACACAACCTCTCTTCTTTCTAAATAATTGTTGTGCGGATGTGTATTTTCATTACATTTCATTTGCCACAGTGCCTCCCTTGGCACTGTTTAGGATTAGATACTACATCTTTCCCTTCCACACCAGCTTTTCTATCAAGTCGAAGGCCCGACAGTTCTCCATAAAATAAATTTGTATTTTTTATCTTTGCTTCTAAAAGTAGGATTTGTTTCTCATTTTTGTTTGAGAAAATAAAATACACAGACTCCAAAAATGTTAGATACAAAGATAATGTATGGCATATATAATGAGAGCATATTATGTGGGCTGGCCTAAGTCCGTCTAAGCATCAGCTTCAAAAGTGAAATTGAAGGTATGATTCATTTAAAAAAAATTGATCTCATATTCTAATTTTTGTTTTCAACTTGAAATAATCAATAAACCATGATTTGGTTAGGTGTGATTGCGGAATCTGAAGGTTAAATTCAATAAACAAAATTGGCGTTCAATTCTAATTTCATGTCTCTAATATCACCCAAATGAATTGACCCTAAATATGTTTACGCTCATACGAGCATCTTCGCACGGGCTACGCCCGTGCTCGATGCTCTTCGCTTCGACAGTACCCTAGCATCGACGGTACCTCCGCCCAAACTCGCCCGCTCTAGGACGCTCGATCGATTGACAGTGCATGGGTGACCCCGGTGCACCGCGCAGCAGTACCCCCGCCTCGACAGAGTCTCGGCGCGACGGCGCTCCCGCCGCTCCCGCCGCTCGCGAGCCCCGGTGCGCGAGGGGTCGCGAGCGGCGGGAGCGCCGTCGCGCCGAGACTCTGTCGAGGCGGGGGTACTGCCGCGCGGTGCACCGGGGTCACCCATGCACTGTCAATCGATCGAGCGTCCTAGAGCGGGCGAGTTTGGGCGGAGGTACCGTCGATGCTAGGGTACTGTCGAAGCGAAGAGCATCGAGCACGGGCGTAGCCCGTGCGAAGATGCTCGTATATATATATATCCATTCCTTCACCATGAATAGGCGTAGGAGCCCTATTATTTTTTTATTTTTTATTGATCAAACAATCCGATGGCTGTGGTATTATCAACTCAGAATGGACGGCTCTTGGAATTAAGAACTCATGTATTCTATATATCTATTATAGTGGTTTAGATAAAGATCCATGCTCACGCTATTTTTTCATTCCTTTTCGTTCCTTCCCTGTCGCGTGGAGCCGGCGAGATGTCGAGGGGTTAGGGTTGCGTCGAATCGGTGTCGAGCGGCATCGGAGCGGTCGAAGGAGGTAGGATCTTGGTTGTCGGGGCTTGTCTTCGTCGCCGGGGCTAGATCTTCAGCGAGCTTGTCGCGGTCCGGTGGTTCTCCGGTTCATTTGGAGGCAAGAAAACTTTTCCCTTCCTCCCCTCCATCTCTTTTCTGGATCTTCTTCTTGTTGGTAGTTTCCTGGATCTTCAATTTAGAGGCAGAACTTCTAATTTTGTTGACAAAAATTTTCTTGGATCATTAAGGGCTTGATCCTTTAGTTTTTGTTGGCAAATTTTTTTGGACTATATGTGGTATTTCCTCTTTGTTTGTTAGCAAAGTTTTTATCTAGAATTTGTAATTGTATGTTTCCCTACCTTGGATAGCAAATTCAGAATTTTTATTGTTGGGGGCTGCTATCTTCATAAGTTATTACAGGATTTATTGTTGGGGGGCTGCTGTATATAATTCAGTTGGGATATTGTTGGGGGCGGTTATCTTCTTAATCTATTACTGAATATTGTTGGGGGGGGGGGGGCTGCTATATAAATAATCCAGTCGAATCCAGTTGGGTTTTTCTTTTGGGGTCTGCTATATATATTTATTTGGTTTTGGGGGTTGCTCCATATGGTTTCAGTTGGGGGCTGTTATATAATCCGGTTGGGATATTGTTGGTTTGCTATGGGGGCTGCTTTACAAAATTATATGTGAGCTGTGCGTGGTCCCAGTCTGCTCCAAATTCCTTGCCTCTCCGAGTGAATTCTCCTGCCCTGCCGCCATCAACTAGCCCGGTCAGCGGTCTCTTCTCGGGGCCTTAACAAAATTCCTTTCCTCTCCGAGTGAGTTCTCCTGCCCTGCCGGCATCAACTAGCCCGGTCATCGGTCTCTTCTCGGGGCCTTAACCAAAATCCTTGCCTCTCCGAGTGAGTTCTCCTGCCCTACCGACATCAACTAGCTCGGTCAGCGGTCTCTTATCGGGGCCTTAACCAAATTCCTTGCCTCTCCGAGTGAGTTCTCCTGCCCTGCCGGCATCAACTATCCCGATCAGCGGTCTCTTCTGGTGGCCTTAACCAAAATCCTTGCCTCTCCGAGTGAGTTCTCCTGCCCTGCCGCCATCAACTAGCCCGGTCAGCGGTCTCTTCTCGGGGCCTTAACCAAATTCCTTGCCTCTCCGAGTGAGTTCTCCTGCCCTGCCGACATCAACTAGCCCGGTCAGCGGTCTCTTCTCGGGGACTTAACCAAATTCCTTGCCTCTCCTAGTGAGTTCTCCTGCCCTGCCGACATCAACTAGCCCGGTCAGCGGTCTATTCTCGGGGCCTTAACCAAATTCCTTGCCTCTCCGAGTGAGTTCTCCTGCCCTGCCGGCATCAACTAGCCCGGTCAGCGGTCTCTTCTCAGGGCCTTAACCAAAATGATATCTTTAACTACTTTCGATACATCATAAATTGATTACATGACATTACAATGCGCTTCCTCGCGCTTACTCGGCCACATGCATCTTGGTCATCTCCTTCATCACTTCCCTCTCCTTCTGTCACCTAAATATTTTCATTCCCAACATTTGTTAAGGGTAGAAACGTTTTAGATCGTCGCCACTCCACGTATTACCAAGTGGAATCCCTTCAACATTTTGAAGGCGATACCCTCCTGACTTCAGGGCCTCCAGGATTATATATGGTCCCTCCCAATTGGGTCCGAGTTTTCCTACGTTCGCCGATCTTCCTGCGACGTTAACCTTTTTGAGGACTAGGTCTCCTGGGGTGAATTGCTTGATTCTAATATTTTTATCAAAGTACTTGGCCATTCGACGCTTCACTTCTTCTTGTCGAATCGCTGTGAGGTCCCGGAGCTCCTCAACCATATCCAGCAAGAACCGCTGCTCCTCCTCATTGTCCATCCTCCAGTCCTCGTCCCCTTCCTTGGCGGCTACAACCCCGGGGGACCTAACCTCGAATTCCACTGGGAGTACGACCTCAGATCCATGGGAGAGTTTGAATGGCGTTTCTCCCGTCGCCGTGTTGGGTGTCATTCTCAAGGCCCATAAGACCGAGGGAAGCTGCTCCACCCAGTTCCCTTTCAAGTTCTCCACCTTTTTCTTAAGCAGGTTGACTATGACCTTGTTTGCCGCCTCCACCTGTCTGTTGCTCCGAGGATGATGAACGGAGGCGAAGCCGAGGTCAATGCCCAACTGACCACAAAAATCCATGAGTTCTTCGCTAGCGAACTGCGGTCCATTGTCTGTCACTATGGCGAGAGGGAGTCCGTACCTGCAAATTATTTCTCCCCAAATAAAGTTCTTTATTACCTGCGAGGTTATTTTCGCCAAAGCCTTAACCTCCACCCATTTGGAGAAGTAGTCTATCATGACTAACAGGAATTTTCTTTGGCCGCTGGCCTGAGGGAACGGGCCGACTAAGTCCATTCCCCAGATGGCGAAGGGCCAAGGTGCCACGATCGTCCCGAGCCTCTGCGCGGGTTGGAGTTGGAGTGGTGCGAAGAGCTGACACTTCTGACATTTCTTTGCAAACTTCATGGTGTCCTCTCGAAGAGTCGGCCAAAAATATCCCTGCCTCAGCAACCTCTTTTCCAAGGTCCGACTCCCGGAGTGGCTTCCACACTCCCCGGAGTGGATTTCCTCCAAGACCCTTGGAACCTCGTCTTCTGTCACACATCTCGCTAGGAGTCCCGTCAGGGTCTTTCTGTACAAGCTTCCTTTCCGCATCAGAGAATATGCTGTCTTGTACCTGAATCGCCTCTTATCTGGAACACCCTCTGGGAACTCTCCTGAGGCCAGAAAGGCAATGATCAGATCCACCCATGAGGCCATCTGATCGATCTCCATCAGCTCTCCTTCTTCGATGGACGGTCGGAACAACTCCGTCACTATTCCCCCGGCCCGGGGTCCGTACTTTGCCAGGGAGTCTGCCTGAGTGTTCTCCTCTCTCGGCACGTGCTGGATCGAGAAGGTGCAGAACTGGTTGACGAGACCCTTGACCTTCACCAGGTATCTTTGGAGGGTCGGCTCTCTAGTCTCGAACTCCCCCCGGACCTGGGACGCCACTACCATCGAATCGGTGAATACTCTGACATCCCGAATTCCCAGTTCACTCGCCAGACGAAGCCCAGCCACCACTGTCGATCGCTTGCTCGATCCTTGTCCCTTGTGGGCTGACTAGGACCACCCCTCCGCCGAGGGAATGTTTTCCGGATGCCCCGTCCGCGAACAGCTCCCATGCTACTAACTCGGGGGGTTCCAATTCATCCACCTCGGTTACATACTCCGCTAGAAAGTCCGCTACCACCTGCGCTTTCATTGATAGCCGAGGGATGAAGGCGACATCAAACTCGCTAAGCTCGACAGACCACTTTGCCAATCTGCCCGAGTGCTCCACTCCTTCCATAATACTGCGGAGGGGGTGATCGGTCACTACCTTAACCGAATGCGCCTGGAAGTAGGGTCGGAGCTTCCTGGACGAAATGATTAAAACAAATGTCAGCTTCTCCAGAATGGGGTATCTGAGTTCCGCCTTCTTCAGGACCCGACCGATATAGTAGATGAGAAGTTGTCTCTTTCCCTCCTCTCGGACTAGGACGGAGCTTACTGCCTCGGTGCCCACCCCAAGATAGAGGAACAAGTCTTCCCCTTCTCTCGGTCCTTGCAGTAGCGGAGCTTGCGTCAGCTGCCTCTTCAGGGCCTGGAATGCCGCCTCGCACTCTTGCGACCATTCAAACTTTTGATTTCCCCTTAGGGCTTTGAAGAAAGGTGAGCACTTCTCTCCGGCCCGAGAGAGAAACCTGCTCAACCCCGCCAGCTTCCCTGTCAACCTTTGAATCTCCTTCGCACTCCTTGGTGACTCCAACTCCAAGATGGCTTTGACCTTGTCTGGGTTGGGCTCTACCCCCTTCGGGGTGAGTAGGTGACCAAGGAACTTTCCTCGGCCTGCTCCGAAGACACATTTGGAGGGGTTAGGTCTCATCTTAAACCTTCGAAGGGTGGCGAAGGTCTCCACTAAATCCTGCAAGTGAGACTCCACGTCCCCTGCTCTTAACCATCAAATCGTCCACATAGACTTCTAGGTTTCTGCCCATTTGATCCTTGAAGACTTGGTCCATCATCCTTTGGTAGGTTGCTCCCGCGTTCTACAGTCCGAAAGGCGTCATCTTATAACAATAACACTCGTCGTCTGTGATGAAGGAAACATCCTTAAAGTCAGGCGGATGCATTCGGATTTGATGGTAGCCAGAGAACGCATCCAAGAAGCTCATCACCGGGAAGCCGACGACTGAGTCCACCAACGCGTCGATTCAGGGTAGGGGGTAACAATCTTTTGGACATGCCTTATTTAGTAGAGAGAAGTCGATACACATCCTCCACTTCCCTCCACTCTTCTTTACCATTACGACGTTTGAGACCCAGCCCAGATACTGAATCTCCTCTACGAACCCTGCTTCCAGCAGTTTCTCCACCTCCTCTCTGATCGGCCCGGCGAGGGTGGTCGATACCGATCTTTTTATCTGGCGGATGGGGCGGATGCTCGGGTCGAGGTTGAGGCGATGGCACGCCACATTTGCATCGACACCCGACATCTCCGCGGCGCTCCATGCGAATATATCCACATTCTGCTGGATACATCTTCGGACCTTCTCCTGGTCCTGCTCGCTCAGCCTCCCGCTGACCTGTATCTTCTCCGGTCTTCCGCTGCCGCTGACGACCTCCATCTCCTTCACCTCCTCTGCCACTTCCAACCTGGCCAAATCTTCTAACACCTGATCTACCTTCCCTGCCTCCTCTTCCCCTTCCAGTTGCCACGATTTGCCAGGGGGGAGGAGTCCCTTGGCTCTTCACTTCCAGTCAAGGGACTTACTTAAGGTTTTCCGAACCAGCTACTTTCCACGCTCACCGCACCAGAATGTTGAAACCAGAGAACAGGTTTCGACATTCGTAAAGGGGGATGCAGCTGACCCTTACTTCACCTAAGCCTGAACACGTGACCGGTTATGGAGAGTCGAAGAACCTTGCACCAAAACGACTTGAAGTCCCTAAACAGACCCCTTGAGCTGCAGCGAGGAGTTCCCGCCACACACCCAGAAGATCAAAGAGAGCTTCCCCTCCCAAACCAATGCGGAGACTGGGCACCCTAGAGAGCACTAAGGAACACCTGCCTGTCGACTAGTCGAACAGGGGGTAGGAGTGCTAGCTCGCAAGTAACACGCGAGGGAGAGAAGAAAAACCAACCCTCTCCAAGGTGCCCATGAGGGTCTATTTATAAACTTCCTGAAAAATGGTCTGCGGATAGTCGAAATGGTCTGCCAATAGCCGACTTCCGTTGTTTGATAAGGCTAAAATGCGGGCCGAAACATTACTTCCTGAGTCTTCCCTGGCAACCCTGCAACCTTGCAACCCTACAACCTTGCAACCCTGCGACCTTGCATGTGCACTCGCACCAGGCCGAACAATCCACTAGAAAGAGGGAGGGAGAGTTCGAGATGGGTCTTCCCCCACTTGCCCACAAGGAGTGGGGGGGGGGGGGGGGGGCTTCCCCCACTCGCCAACAAGGAGGGGCGAGTGGGGGGAGCCTCCCCCACCCGCCAGCTAGGAGGGGCGAGTGGGGGGAGCCTCCCCCACCCGCCAGCTAGGTGGGGCGAGTGGGGGGAGCCTCCCCCACCCGCCAGCTAATGGGGGCGAGTGGGGGGAGCCTCCCCCACTCGCCAGCTAGGAGGGGCGAGTGGGGGGAGCCTCCCCCACTCGCTCCACTACCTCCTTACTCCCCTCCCCGAGCCTATTTTTGCCTTGAGGTTTTGGTCGCCTTTGAGGGGTCGCTCCACTTGCCTCGACCACCTTTACTTCTGGTCTGGTCTCGACGAATTACGGGTTATACAAAAAACTTTTGGATTTTATGAGTTTCCATCATTATTTTTATTATAGGGATATAGTGTAATTACACAAATAGCCATTATATTTTATGAATTTCCATTTTTTGCATAATATATGTTAAGTCATTGGAGTAAAAGAATGATGCTATATTTGGCAATTTTGAATGTTGCACCAAACGCAACTTCTTGTATATAGTTGTTAAATATATATATATATATATATATAAATCTGGCCCTTTGACTTCGGTCAAACCAAAATAATTCCGCCAACAGCCTCTTATTGCATTTATCCGAATTTTGGAGTCGGAATTTTCTTAGCTTCAACACTTTGGTGCGGTGAGCGTGGATTGTAGCCAGAGGAAGAAAGTCTAGTGGGAAGCCGAGATGGTTGAAGTTGGCGACCATGAGGGAGCTGCTGGTAACTCGATAGAGGGAAGCGAGTTCGTGATGCGAGAAGATTTCGAAGTGTTTGCGCGACGTTTGGAGACTATGCGAGCAACGCTTTTTCCTCGCACGGAGTGCACGGCGACCTCGCCTCATCGTGTGACTCCGTCCGAGGATGGTGGACCCCCTCGAAGAGCAGGGAAGGATCTAGTGGAGGAAGAGCCCAGCGACCAAGGAGGCCGCAGTTCTACCAGCAGAGCTCGCAGGGAATCCAATTCCGCGAGGTGGATGACCAGGCGAGATCCCATGATACTCACCCATACAGCGAGTATGAAGGGACTACTCTCCAGGCCGAGGATCGTCGCCAGTCAAGGGGGAGAAGCTCATTCTGTGAGGAGATTCGTGTTGCTCCCGTGCCGGAAGGATTTTGAGAGCCCATGATGAATTACTATTCTGGGAGGGATGACTCTGTCCGTCATCTCTAGTGGTTCGAGGATGTCGTCTCCATCCGAACCATGTCAGACGCCTTTAAGTGCAGACTCTTTGCCATCATTTTTCGAGGAAAGGCCGGGGACTGGTTCCACTAGCTGGCGGCCGATTCGATCTACTGCTTTGAAGACCTGCGTCGAGGAGTGACGATGCGATTCCTCACGACCAAGAAGAGGAAGAAGGAGACAACGACCCTCTTCTACCTGGTGCAAGGAGTGCGGGAGACATTAGGGAACTACATCGACCGCTTCTAGGAAGAAGTGTTGGATATCCATGAGTTGGATGACTTCACCCTGCAGCTTGGGAATACCTAGAGCGGTGATGACCTGGAAAGGTTCTACCCATAGCGGGAAGGTGTATGTCCGTCTTCTGAAAGTTACGTCGCTTCAATAAATTCCTCACCCCCTGAAACATGTGATGGTGTGAGTCTTTTGTCTCCTAGCAAATGTTTTCAAAAAAAAGAAAAAAAGGTAAAATCGATCTTCACGGCAGGTTGGGAAACATGCCTCCGACGTAATTCTCATAAAAACCCAGAACGTATGATGGAACAGCGCCTCGGGTATGAGTTTTTCTAAGACCAAGCCTCTGCATTGACGGTCGAGATCAGCTACCCCCTTGTATGTTGGTCGAGTGACCCCCTGATTGCACTTCTCATCCGACTGGAGAGATTATTAGGAAGAAGTCTGGACGCCGACCCCCCAACTCGACGAAAAGATGATCGATTTAACTGACCAGGAGACCGTTGAATAAAGGCATCGTGTACCCTCAAAGAGCTAAAAGCTCCAAGCAAGATATAATGTTTCTGTTGTTTCGTCCAATCACATGCGTTGGTACGATTAATCCCCTCTTATTGTTGAGTAGCACGAGAACGATCTTCATCAACATTTAGCAACGCAGTAGGATGGAGACCCAAAATGATCTCCCGGGAGACCCAAAATGATCTCCCGGGAAATCGGCAATGAAACATGCGCTGAAATAACATAACATTATTGGCCTTCTAAGATGACGCCACATGTCGAGACGCCACGCGCCACGCTGTTGTACATTTCACCCGAACTTAGATTTGAAAACGGAATCCGGTTCGAAAAATTTCTCCTACTGATGTCCGGCTATAGCACTAGGGATATTTTGTTGGTTTGTTAAATCATTTTAAATAAAGAGTTTATTATGGGTATTTTAAATGCCTAGAATAGATAGAGTTTTACAAGGAATTTTTTCCCTTGAGTATAGGAAGCTTATTCTACTAGCAAGTAATACAGGCGTGCATTGCCTCTTTAACCATTCCCTTGCGGCCTTTCCAAAAAGAAATGCCTGCGCCTGCCTTAGAGTTTCTTCCAAGCTCTCATTAGTCATATTGAGGTTAATGCTGATGATAAGAGGCACCATTGAGGATATCAGAAAAAGGTAGATTTTCCCTATGTACTGAATCAATTTATCAGGAAAAGGTAGATTTTCCCTATGTACTGAATCAATTCATCTGCGCAACTCCACTAGCTAGGTGCCTCTACGACTTCAAGGTGAGCAAATGTTTGAGTAAGAATGCGAGGTGAGCGTCCCTCCTCCAGAATGGACTCAAACAAGCCCAGAAGTGGCTCCAAGATCACCAATAAGACGCCATCCTCTTCATCATGGAGGGAAAGAACGTCCAACGCTCCATTCAACTTTTCCACTCGATACTCCATAATGAAATCAAATCCCAAGAGCCGACTTATCCAATGCTGCTACAGGATGATTGTTAGTTCATGCTCCAAGAGGTACTTCAGACTAGAGTAATGATTCCTCTATATGATGAAATGACGACCCTACAGGTATGATCTCCAATGCCACTATTTTAACGAACCCAATCGATTCTTGCTCAGAAGTGAGTAGCTAGCTTCATGTAGTTTGTGTTAGGTTTATTAATAATATATGTCCGCGCGTATCAGGACCGACTCGGAACGACCCAACGGGTTACGTGTCACTAGGGTTTAGGCTCTACGCTGGAGATACTATATAAGGTCATTCCACACCTTGATGAGCCTTAGTGGACTATCTTGAGCAGAGCCTCAACAGTTTGACGTCGGTTTGCAGCCAGAGAATGTGACATTATGCTCATATTGTTGAAGAACCACATCAGTCACCCTTCCAGACACATCACACTCCACCCAAAAACCTTGTGTGAAGTCGGGTAACTATAGTATCTACGCGATTGCAAATGTCGCTTTCAGCGCCAGGAACACATGTGATAAATCGGGTGTCTAGTGGAATCTGTGCTTCTTCAGGAGTCTTGTTAGGGTGCAACTATCATATTGTAGTTTTGAATGAACATATGGTAGTACCCACAATGCCTTTGAAAACATTTTTTGTTGCCAGCTTTCCACTTGCCCAATTTGTTGGAGTCGGCTGACTTACCCTTGTTAGGGACAATATGGCCCAAATAGGCCAACTTCTCCTCTTCAAAGGTTCATTGGGAGTGCTTGAAAAGCAAATAATGAGCACAGAGAGCTTCATAGAGCACATAAACATGATGCACATGCTTGACCCATGTGACGTTGTAGAGGAAAATATTGTCGAAAAAAACAATTACAAATATGCGATGGATCTGAGTTACTCGACCATGCATAGGTTAGCCCAAATGGAATAACCAAAAACTCAAATTGGTCATTGTGTGTGCAGAAAGCTATATTTTTCATTCCACTGCATGCATACAGATTTGATGGTAGTCAGACGCAAGTCCAACTTCGAGAACAAATGAGCTTCATGTAGTTCATCAAAGAGCTTGTCAACCACCAGGATCGCGGACTTGTCTTTGGCGGTCCTCACATTTCACTCTTAGTAGTCCATGCAGAAGCGCCAGGAGCCAACCTGCTTCTTAACCAAGAAGACTGGTGAGGGAAAAAAAGATTGATTGGGCTGCACAACCCACTACTGCAACATCTTTGTGCACCGTCTTTCGATCTCATCTTTCTGTAGGAAGAGATACCGGTAAGGTCGTATTGCGATCAGTATTGTGTCTACAAGAAGGAAGATACGGTGGTCTTGAGGCTGAGGTGGGGGAAAGTCCATTGGGTCCTCAAGCAACGCCTCGTACTCGATCGACTACCTCTCCAAAAACTTATGTTGCATTTTGTGGGCATGAATGGTGTAAAGGTCTAGCCAATGGACTTGTAGTACGATATCGAAGTCTGCCAGTGGAATGATGTAAAGGTCCATCAGATGGATTTAGCACGGGCCTTCAATTGTACGGCGACACAAGTGCTTGGGCTAGGAAGCCACTCGCCATTAACATATGCATACCCTCCTCGATGCATCCTGTGTTGCATCAGCTTAACATCTCGGGTTATTTTCATTTTTCGATTCCGCATCAGCTACTAATTAGATTGTTCGTGTTACATATCATATTGCATGATTGTAGTTGTCACCATATTGCATGATTGTCATCATGTTACATGTCTTGATGGACCATTAAGATTTTAAATAAATTGGTCCGCACTGCCGGTTAGGGTGGTATGCAGGAAAAAAGAAGAAGAAAATATTTATGTTAAATTGCACAAAATTAAATAAGTAAATAAACTTCAAAATATTCATAAATTAATTTCATTTGGATGGGGGTGATGCCTATTTCAATATGGGTGGTGCTATAAGCACTGCAGTTTTGGCTATCCGCACTCAATTTGTCTGAGTTATTAAGCGCTTTTTGAAAATACGTCTTGTATATTCATTTTTAGGAAAAGTGTTCAACACGAAAGTTGTAGATCTCGTCGAGATCTACAACTTTCGTGTTGAACACTTTTCTTAAAAATGCATGTACAAGTTGTATTTCTAAAAATTCGCTATAGTTATGCTCATATTTCAATCAGAGCGGCAATACGTCTTGTGCGTGCATTTTTAGGAAAAGTGTTCAACACAAAAGTTGTAGATATCGACGAGATCTACAACTTTCGTGTTAAACACTTTTCCTAAAAATAAATGTACAAGGTGTATTTCTAAAAGACGCGTAGTAACTCGTATAAATTGAGTGCGGATAGCTAAAACTGCAGTGCTAATAGCAGCGCCCGTCAATATCACGTTTCCCATTTCTTTTTATTAATGTTTTGTTGACCAGCCTACATTCCTTTTTTTATTAATGTTTTGTTAACCACCCTATTTAATGTTTATTAATGTTTTGTTAGCGTGTGGGTTAGGAAGGAGTCGGGAACTTTCGCTGGTCAAGTCTTTTTACTAATGCTTTATTAATCATTTATATTTAATGCTTATTCCCTAACCCCACGCTAATCATTTATATTTTAATGCTTCCTCCTTCCGCGTTCCGTGGAAGCTTCGCCAGCCTCCAACGACTCCTCCTGAGGGCCGGTCGACCTCCGGCAACCCCATCCCGGCCCTCCTCCGGCATCGCCGGCGTCCGTTTCAGAGTCACAGTGCCTCCCCATTTTCCCTTCCACTTCACCCGAGCCACTCGGGTCCCAATACTTCTCCCTAAATCCAAAACCCGCGTCACAAGCCTCTTTGTTCCTCCTCAAAACTCTGGGAAATTTTTCGAATCCAAATCTAGGCCGTGGTTCCCGCTTTATTGCCAGGTGGAGGAACGAACTAAAAAAACAAAGGAGTACGGTGAACCCGTTCAAACTTGGCGTTCACGAATCACGGTTCATGACCACCGAATTCACGACCGCCACCACCGCGCCAAACGAAGCGCTAATCGGAGTCCGACACTCCGGATGCACGGCAAATACTTGCATCCATTCTTTTCCGTTGCCATTAATTTTTCATGCTCATTGTTTGATTTGGAGCTATCAGTTTGGTTTGCGGCTATCCGTTCGAATTGCACTTACTCTCAGAATTTTTGGCACTTTGCACCCTATAATTACAGGCGTTTGGCACTTTGCACCCTTATATTTAAACTTTGGCACTTTGCACCCTTTAAAGTCCTTAATGAAGCACTTTGCACCCTCCAGTTATTTTTTTTATTTCTTTTCTATTTATTAAATTCCGAAAGTTATAGTTGGAGGGGTATTTTGGTCACGCACCAGGATTTTGTTTTATCTGCTATATTTAATTCGTATTCAATTTATAGCTAGCTATACGCAGACCCTCTATTAAATTCGGCAGGTGGGATCCTCTCCCCAAAAATAATTCCTATTCTTTTTATAGCTATAAGCAGACCATCATTTTATGGTCATACACAATCCAAGCATTAAAAAGTTCTGCAAACCAAACATTTAACCGACCATCATAGTTGTAATGCTCTGCTATACGCAGACCATTCTTTTTTTTGGTGTGAAATTTCATCATCTCATGCGCAATACACGTGTTTTTTTATACATTATTATATGCAGGCCATACATATTTTTATTAACTTATTGCCGAAATTTGTTGAAATAGGAACTTTTTTGAGCAGGTATCATTTTACATAATCAAGTCGCTGCGACATAAAATTATAAAAAAGTTGTTTTGAATAATAAATTGTTAATTTTTTATTTAAAAAAAATTTGAAACATCAAATTGTGTGATTTTTCGGAAACCGGTTAACGTCTAAGCGATTAACTTATCAAGTAAAGATCAAGTGACCGATCTTATAAAATATTAGACATAATATCATTATATCAAGGTCCAAATAGAGATAATAACTTTAGGATTTCCAAAACACGTAAGATGCATCACAAATCTCATTATACAAAACAAGCACATAATATCAATATAATCTATAAATGATGAATCTCCACACTTCCTATGCAGTGTCATCCCAAACATCTTCCTCACCTGTTAAATAAAAACATATTTAAGTTTGTGTGAAATTTAAGAAATTGTAAATAACTTATTGCAGATTAATTGTGTGAAATATAATCTCTAATTGTAACTCACCGTGATGAAATGGCGCAGTAACCGATTCTTGAGTAGCAATATAGCTTGTCTTTGTACTCTTCTTCTTTACCTGTGTAGTTGTAGCAAATTATTATTACTAATTAGATAAAAAAAAAGCAAGAACGCTGATAAATGATGTTTTACATACCGGTAATTTTGATCGGAACGTTGTTGTTGCCATTGTCGGCTCAACATTTTTTGATGATTGAGCGCAACTTTTCTTGTTATGACCCATCTCTCCACAATTGGAGCATGCATATTTAGTACCGGATCTTTTCAAACCATATTTCGGATTACTCAACTCATCCGCCTCCTTCCTTCGAGCTTGCATTGAAGGTCTTCCTGCCTTTTTGGTTTTAGTATTCCATGGTACCACAATATTTTGATTTTCACATGGCCACTCTCTTTGTCCCTTAATAGGATTCAGCAAGTGTTCATATGCTTTCAAGTAGGTGGTTTTTTTGTACCAAAAATCTACATAGTCTTCAACTCTTTCCCTTTTGTAGAATATGCAAGCTATGGCATGCACGCATGGTATTCCAGTTAGATCCCACTTTCTACAACTACAACTTTGGGATGATAATTCAACGGTCCATTTTTCACCGGCCCACCTTTTAACCTCAAATTTGTCATTGCCATTCCATTCTAAAATGTAATCATGAACTTCTGTTTTGTTGTTTTCAATGATTTTTTGAATATTTGGACAAATTTCTCCACTCCACCTTAGCATTTTATCTCTTTGTGTGTATATTCTCCTCATCATAATCACTCTTATGATCTCAAGCATTGTTATGATGGGTTTGCCTCTTGCCTTTAAGATTACATTGTTGAAACATTCGCACAAATTATTGAGTAGTATATCACACTTCGGCCATGTACTAAAATGTGATCTTGCCCAATTTCTTGGTTCTCTCGCCCTTACCCAATTGTATGCCACTATATTGTGTGCTCTCAGCTTTTCCATTTCCGCATTAAAATCCACCATTCTACTAGCCGATGCAGCTTTCCACAATAAATTTTTAAGTTGCAATCCTTTATGGATTTGCTTAAAATTACTGTACATATGTCTTAAGCAAAACCTATGCTCTGCATTAGGTAGTAATTCTTCTACTGCACGTATCAAACCTTTTTGCTTATCAGACATGATGGTCCAAATATAGTTATTAACGATATTCAAATCATGTATCAAAAGACTAATAAATCATTCCCATGATTTTCTATTTTCCTTTCTTACCATGGCATATGCTATTGGATAAAACCGTTGTTCCCGTCAACACCGACCGCACATAGTAAAACTCCGCCATTTGAGGTCTTTAAGTGTGTTCCATCTAGACCTATGACGGGTCGACATCCTGCAAGAAAACCCAACTTCAAAGCACCCCAACATATATACAACCTTTTAAAAATACATGCTTCCGATACCAAGTCTTGTTTACATTGGACTTTGACAGTTGTGTTAGGATTGGTTCGACGGATTTCTTCGCAGTAGTCCCATAAACTAGCATATTGCTCCAACTCTGTGCCATGTATGATTTTACTTGCATGTTTTTTCGCTCTATACATTTTCCAGATAGAAAGGGATGTTCTGTTTTCCATTTGCATCATTTCTTGCATTGAAGTCACCGTCCACTCAGGGTTACTCCTAAGGTGGTGTTGATATTTCTTTGCAAGGAAATCAGAAGTACAATGTTTAGATGTTGCAGTCCTATAGCATGTGTGTTCATCTTTAATGGTCTTCACTTGAAAAGTATTATCACTTTTTGATATAAAGGAAGCGTACTATTTTCCAACCACATTCACAAGTGACTTGAATTTTATCACTACAATTCTTGGTAAATTTGATTGACTTTCCTTGCATGTTAGAATATATCCTAACAGCTTCTCGAAACTCTTCAGCTGTAGCGAAACACATTCCTACTTCAAATTCAAAATGTGATTCACATGCATTTCCTTGATAAATTTGGTACCTTGATGATTTCGTTTTATTGGAGTTTGTGGTGAGGGGACTTTTACCCTTGTAATGCTCCACCATTTGATTCTGTTCACGCACACATGGTTCATTTGGCTCCTTCAATCCCACCCACTCAATAGCTTCATCAATATTTTCGTCATACTCCATATCATCGTGCTCAAAATCATCTACAAAATCATCACTAAATGTAGAATCATTCTCATCTGTGTCCTCTTCGCTGCTAAGGGATTCACTTCTATTATCAAGTTCAAAAATATTTTCTACCGCAATATCAGAATTACTTTGAGGATGAGCTTCAATAGTCTCAACGTAAACATCCACTTCTCTTTCACGGTTGATATGTTTAGTAAGATTTTTAACATCTTCGTCAGTATCAAGTAAATTCAGATTATTGCAGTCTTCTGGTCCACTTAATCTGCAGTAAAATCTAACCCAGGACAAGTGACCGAGCTCTCTTGCCATTTCATGCAAATCAGTTAAGACTAACTCGTTGTAATCACAGTAGTCAAACATATTCACTACATCAGGCATATAAGACATACTTGTTGAACCAAAAAAGGACCCGGAATGATGCATTCTAACAGTGAACAACGATGCTTCATATGGCATGTAAAGGGCCCTTTCATTTGACTCTTGATTTCGCATTACCCAAACCATTCTAAAAAAAAGGAAACAAAAAAATTGGACAAGATAGAAACAACAAAATCTAACACCAAAATTAAAGGAAACAATTTGGAAACAACAAAATCTAACACCAAACCATCCTAAATAATTGCTTATAGTCTAAAATAATTAGGGATTTCAAATGTTATACCTTCCACGATGAGTAGATGATGATGAAAACACGGTGAAGCAGCAAAACCTTCCACGGTGAAGCAGCAAAACACTGTTTCGGAAAGCAGCAGATGATAGGTTCAGCAGCAGGAGAACGTTCAGCAGCAGAACCTTGGTTCGGCGAAGCAGCAAGGAAGAAATGTAATGCCAGACAGGAGCAGGAGAAGAGCGCGGAAGAGAGCAGGCAAGGGTATTTGGGTCGGGGCCGCCGGTGGATCGTGCCTTAGATCGTCGGTGGTTCTCTCTCCTAGATCAGATCGTCAGTGGTTCTCTCTCCTAGAACGTCGGCGGTTCTCTCTTGTAGATCGCCGAGGCTTGGGTCGCTGAGAGGCGGAGCACGAGAAGGGCGCAGGTGGATCGGGAGAAGGGCGCATACAAGATAGCGGCGAGGGTTTGGGATGACACGGGAGATTCAGGGTTTTGAGAGGATAAAAGCTTTGAAATTCCAGTTTTACCCCCCTGTTTAATTTCAGATTATATTTACATGGAACAAAATCTGCTACAGGGTGCAAAGTGCTCTAATAATGATTTTGAAGGGTGCAAAGTGCCAAATATTAAAAGGTGAGGTGCAAAGTGCCAAACGCCTGTAATTACAGGGTGCAAAGTGCCAAAAGTTCCTTACTCACTTGCAGTTAACTAACCCGTTTTGTTCTCTCGTGAAATGTTTAGGTAAAAACGATTTATTCCTTGTTTTCATATCCACCTATTTTCGATGATTCTTTCGTTAAAATGTTTGCGGATGATTTATTTCATAACGCAAAGTATGCTTGCATGCTAGTCACTTGGGGGCAATCTTACATATGCCGAGATTAAAGGCTTTATTTGGCGCAGCGTTTTGGTCATGAGTTTTGAGGAAATGACGCGCACGGCGACAAAACAAATGAATCGCCGGCTCCGTTTTTCCGCGCCTGGTCCCGCCGCGCCCGAGGAAAGGAGCAAACGCTCCGTCTAGAACCCCTCCTCCCCGCCTCCGGTTCGATCCCGCCATTTGCTCCCGCCCTTTCCGCCCGCCAACGCCGCGCCAAATAAAGCCTAATTATCTTATATTATTACTTGGTAAATAGAGCTACGGCACATACTTAAATAAATTGCAAATATTATTATTTTTAAATCAAATCTCAGATTATTTTAGGGTGTTCAATGCAAGTGAATGTTAACTTTACGCGCTAATGTGAATCAATCCTCGATCGAATACTATTATTCATAAGTGAATCTCAGATTTTTTTTCCTTCGGCTCCAAGTCCGCAGCTAGGGGTGAGCATAAAAAATCGCAAACCGCAAAAACCGCCCGCACCGCACAAACCGCACCGATTTTTAAATCGCACCGCGTAGTTTCGGTGCGGTGCGGTTTTGAACTTTTACAAACCGAGCGCGGTTCGGTGTGGTGCGATTTTTGGATCTTGAAAACCGCAAAAACCGCACCGACTAATGACATATTTTCAATTTTAATAAACTTGTGACATATCACGTACATATAAATAAAAATATAACTTTTAAATTATTAATTAATAATAGTAAGTAACTAATTATATTAGCGCATATAGTTGCTTTCTTGTTTTTTTTTGTTTGTTATTTATCGATTTATTGATGAATTTGAAGATTAGTAAGCTTTTGTTAAGTGCAAATAGTATCATAGTTATCCATCTAACTGTAAATACGTATTCACTAGATTTCTCTTAAAATAATTTATTAGTAAGCTTTTGTTAATGTTTCAATGTTTGAAGGATAAATAAAGCTGCAATTATGTGAGTGTTGTGCATATCCAGGACTTAAAATCATTTAGATTCATTATATTTGTATTTGATGTGTCATTTCATATGCAACTAAAGTAGTCATATCATGAGAATTGTATTATCTGAAGATCTATTTTTAGCTCGTGGTTGATTTTGTAGTATTTGTATTTTAAAAATATATGTATTACACATTTTTTCATGAAAATATAACTCATGTAACTATGTTTTTGCCCAAATTTTACAACTTATTTTGCCTCACATTATTATTTTGGTGTATATGCATATCACATGCTGAAAACGCACCGAAACCGCAACCGCAACGCAAAAAACCGCACCAAACCGAAACCGCACCGCATAATTTCGGTGCGGTGTGGTTTTGCTCGGGCCAAAACCGCGCCCCTGTGGTGCGGTTGCGGTTTGGGCCAAAACCGCACCAAACCGCACCGCGCACACCCCTATCCGCAGCACACCTCCAGTTCCACCATGACCAAAAACTAGCTGAGCCAAGACGAGCAAACCCGCACACCACAGTACCTCCTCCAAGACCGTCGATGACACCACCAAGGGCCGGCACACCTCCTTCCACGACGACAGCAGAATGGACGACAGCGTTCGGCGGAAGAGAGGCGCACCTCCTATCCTTCCCGAGATCGGGATGCAGCGCCTCTTGGATTCCACTCCTCGCGAACAGGGAAAGGGATGGGATCGTGGATCTCCGGCGGGAGCCGGCCTCTCGCTTGCGGCTATGGCTTCTCCTCCACGCGAACTGGATGGAGGCGAAGGGCGGCAGTTTTCTCACGGGGCTTCCATTGTGCGGCTCCCCTCTGATCGGGGTTAATCCAGGAACGGACGACTCTAGGTTTAGAAATAAACGTAGAGCATAACGGGTCAGATACATATTGGATCCAGATTTGAACCAATATTCCCAACAAACCACCACCTTGGTTCGTGATCCGGAACCACCACCTCCACGAAGCACTATATGCACGTAGCATCAACTGCACGTAGCATCAACTGCGCGAAGCAACACTGCACGTAGCACCACCTTAAGGACCTGAGGCGTTAGCCAACCTGCTCTAGTCGACTCATCCCTGCTCGGGCTCAACCACTGAATGTCGACGCAACTGGATCACTGCATCTGACTCGCCTAGTTAGAGTCCCGGAAGGGCGATCCCTTGCACCTCAACCATCCACACTGTCGGCCACAGAAAATCATGGGCACACCATATCGCATCGTGGTCCCCATTAGCTGGTACAATCTTCTGTGTTGCACAGCTCGCATAAGCACGATGCGCCCTCGCGTCACTGTCAGAACTCCGCCTCTCGCTGCAAAACTGCCTCCCCTGGAGTACAATCTGCCCCAATGTACGGACATACTCAGGGACTATTGCTCTTTGACGGGCCAGCGGATCAACCTTGCCAAGTCCATGGTGCTATTCGGAAAGTCTACTCCGGCGTGGAAGTGTGCTCGTTTGACCCGGCGATTGGGGTACTCTCGGGTTCAGGAATTTCAATACCTTGGCATCACCTTAGCTTTAAGGAAGCTTCGTCGTGACGACTTCTCCTCGCTTCTGCTGACTGCCTCTTCCAAAATTAAGGCGTGGGGGAACCGACACCTTTCCTTGGCTGGCCGAGCCATGTTAATCAACTCGGCGCTGCTGGCTTCGCCGCTTTACTTGCTCACCCACTCAGCGGTTCCCCGCTCTGTTCAGGAAACTCTTGAGCGCCTCGCTCGTTTTTTTCCTATGGCAACGGGACTCCCAACATCGGGGCATGCACTACATCAGCTGGGACAAAGTTTGTTCTCCTCCGGTGAATGGCGGACTTGTTTTCACTCTGCTGCAAAGTGGCAGGGCCCTCTTCGAGCTAAATTTGCTTGGGAGCTTTTGCAGCCCAACACCTCCCTATTTAGCAAAATTATGACAGCACGTTATCCTGACCGCTTATGGCGTGAGGGCACTCAGCGCAGCGATTCTACTGTTTGGCGTATTATCCAGCAAGGTGCGGCCAACCTTAATTCTGTTTTACGTTGGAGGATTGCTAATGGGCGGTCCATTAATGTCTTGGAGCACATTTGGATTTATGACCGACCCATCTCGCGGTGGCCAACCTTTGTTGATTGTGAGGCCCTCGACTCTCGGCAAGTTGCGGAGTTTCTTGATGAGGAGAGGGGCTGGAGCGTTCAGGAGCTGCAACTTTGTTTTGGCCCAGCTCTCGTGGAGATCATCCTCCAACTCCCGGTCAATTGGAACCTCCCCAATGACAGCCCAGAATTATTAAACAAGTTCAGCGGGCTTACGCTTGCGGCCATTTCGTACAGAAAACAGTTTGAACACCATGCGGATGACTACGTTTGGCTCAAAAAATTGAAGCTCCACCCTCGGGAAAGGTTCTTCTGGTGGCGGCTTGCCCTCGACGCCATCCCCACAAGGGTTTGGCTCGCCAGGCGGGGTCTTACGGACGCTGATTGCTGCCCTTGGGGGTGCCCCGCGCCGGAATCCCGCGACCATTTGGTCACGGATTGCTCTCGTCTTCGTGATATTGCGGTTGCCCTTCGGCGGTGGGGCATCGTGCTCCCTCCCATCCGGGATTGGTCTGATTTGCTTAGCCTCCTCACCTCCATTCGGCCTGCTGCTATTGGTCCGGTCCGAATCTTTTGTAATGCCATCTATCAAGCATGGAGGGGGCGCAATGCTTTGGTTTACCGTCGGGCGGTGGCGTCTCCCACTATTATGGCTGCTACAATTTTGGAGAATATCTCGTTGTTGCGTTCTTTACCATTCCTTGGAAACTGGGGCCCTATCCAGTCTTCGCGACTGTCGACACCAACCTCATGGTGCCCCCCCTCCAGGCTGGTTAAAGTTCAATTTTGATGGGGCGCTTCACTCCAACCTGGTCGCTGGCCTTGGCATTGTGGCGCGGAATGATGTGGGCAATCTCATCTTTGCTGCTGGCGTCCCTACGACTCATTGGGATCCCGGAGGGGTTGAGCTTGCGGCCCTTCTTGCTCTACAACGGTTTCTGCTTCCGACCATGTTTGATGGGCGTGGTGCTATCTTTGAAGGGGACTGCCGCAACTTGATTGAGCTCTGCTCCAAAAGCCTGTCCAAGGGACAATGGCAGGCGACAGCTGAGGGGGACGGTGATTTCTCCTTCTTTAGTGTTTTTGCTCAGATTCGGTTCCAGTTTGTGCCGCGCGAGGCTAACCGCGTGGCAGATTTTTGTACCCGTTTTGCTGTCTCTTCCTCCTTCTTTTGGACTAGCATGGTCGAGACTCCTGCAAAATTTGCGGAGTTGTTTACATCCGATGTGGATAGCATTTTGTAATAGCTGTAGCTTTTCCTTTCTTTTCTAATGCAAGTGCAAATTTCAAGGAGTACAATCTGCCCAACGATATCAAGTTCCTGCGCAGCTTGGGTACCAGATGTACCTGCTCAAGCCTACACACTACTTCATCAAGCATCCAAATGTCCATCGTCCCTGTCCCAGTGACCTCATATGCTGAGTCGTCACCCGGAAAGACTGACTCAGTCATCACCTCCAGTGAATTGAACATCGTCGCATCTGAGCATATGTGTTGCGAAAGCACCAGAATCCAATATCCAGCTATCAGAGTCACACCGACTCTCAGTGATGGTGAGAGCATCATCACTCCCTCTGCTATGTCTAGCACTGCCTTGCCCATATTCTGGGCGTCCCCAAAACTCTGTGCACGCTGCGGACAATTCCTCCTAATATGATCACTCTGCCTGCATTGGTAGCATGTCACTGTCTTCCGCGATGCAAATCTGACTCATGCACTCCCAGATTCCTTCTCGAACTGTCTATCTCGTCCTCCTACTGCCAACGCATGCTCACCCCTAAGAGTGGGGTCTGACAATATCTGACTGGACAGTAACGCAGATGTGATCTGCTCCAGGTCTACTGTGTCCTTCCCATACAATAGCGTAGTCTACATATGTGTGTATGATGATGAGAGCGAGGTAAGAAGCAATAAGGTTTTGTCTTCTTCCTCCACCTTCGTACCAACCCCATGTAGTTGTCCGTGATGACCATTAAACACGTTAAAGTGTTCCTGCAAGTTACCACCCTCCTACATCTTCAGGTTGTACAGTCGCATGCTTCAGCAACTGTCTCGTGGTCAACAACTTGCTTATGTATAGTCCATCAAGCTGCTTCTCCCACATCTTGACAACAGACTCCTCAACACCGATGTTGAACAACACCTTGTTGTTGACGCACATCAGGATAGCGTTGGTGGCGCGCTCATCCAACTCAGTCCACTCAGAATCCTTCAACGGAGCAGGCAAAGACTCACGCCCCTGCATCACTCGCATCAAACCCTGCTCAACCAGCATGTCCTTCACTCGAATCTGCCATAGGCGGAAATTCCAGCTGCCGTCAAACTTTTCAACTGAATATCTGGCCAACACTGTATTTTCCCTGCCATAGTTGCACTTAGCGTCTCTAGGCGATCTGATTAATTCACGGATCAGATCTGAGAAGTTAAGGAGCAGATCGATGTCATGACCTGCTGTTGACACAAATTTAAACCGGGACATCCAATCAGACACTTACGAACCTAGCTCTGATACCACTTGTAAGGGATCAGGGTACGACATTCACAAGCACAACTATAATCAGCGCAGATAAATAAGAATGCATGCAATTGTAATAATCAACAAATATGCTGACATCAACAACCACGCAGTTTATTTAGGGCGAATGTTGCAATAATAATATTCATATATTGTTCTGCATTAGTGGGCGAAAATGCATGTGGTAGTAGTTCTTAAAGTCGTCCCATATTATACGTCGGGAACTACCGCACGGGAAGACATTGTTCTCGTAACTCCCGGCATGAATAGGATTGAGGGAGACATAGATGGTTGTTCTGTAATCCATGCCTACAACTCTCCCACGCTTGACGGTGTTCCAACGACAGGCACGATCATCCCATAACTGCTCCCTTCCGTTGTTCATCTTCCTCACCGAAGCCACAAAACGCCTTCCAGTCGCATGCCCCAACCTTCTCCAGCCGCAAGCCCCTGCATCTTCCCGTCCGATCTCGCCTCCAGCAAATCCACGCCTTTTTCCTTCCCAGCCGCACGTCTTCAGTCTCACTTTCCCCTCCCGATCACATCTTCAGCAAGACGTCTTTTGGTGCCATAGGCTCCGGCCCCTTACTCTCCTATCAAACACCACAACTACATTTCAGCGGTGTGGTTGACTACCTCGGTTTGGCCATTGGATTTGGGGTGGTAGGCCGATGAGAACGCCAGTTTGGTGCTGCTCATGGTGAACAGCTCCTTCCAAAAACGATTGGTGAACATCTTGTCGCGGTCGGACAAGATGCTTTTCGTCATGCCATGCAAACAAAAGACGTCTTTTGTAGAAGATGAGTCATGTTGAAGGGTTTGGCCGCTCAAGATATTCTACAGTAGATCATCGAGTTTGGAATGGCTGCTTATAGTACCTCCAGCGTAGAGCCGAGCCCTAGGTTGACACGAAACCCATTAAGGCCAACCGAGTCGATTCGACACGCGCGGACATATAATTAAATACCTTAACAATCTCCTCCTATGTCCGTGGTAAACCCGACGACGGTTTAGAGTGATTTGTATAAATTCAACTAGACGTGAAAGGTACACAACCGTGTCCAACACCTGCATAAACTGATTAGACTTAAAGAAAATTTTATGCACGCATAAGGATAAACAATAAAACTCACCTGCATCACAAAACAGTCTAAAGTACGATCATAGCACAAGTCCAGCAAACATAGTGACCAAAGTCAACAAAAGAGCATAAAGTCTAAAAAATAAGTGCATCAAAAGAAAAAGCTAAACAAGTGCTCTAAGTAGAGATAAAACAAAGAAAGCAAATAACACTCTAACTGTCGTCGGCCTCAAACGTCCAGTAAATCATCCTGCTAAGGATCCCATCCTGCTAGTGCTCCTCCATCAACAACAACTCCTGTAATTTTCAACATAAAATGTCATTAAAAATAAATTCATACTTTGAAAATGTACATGTATCTAGTTCTACAAAAGGAACGTAGTACTTTGTAATTAAGCTTGAAGGAGTACCTAGAGTTGTATAACCCGTTATTCGTCGATGTCAAAGAGGATCGAGGACAACTTAAAAGATCTCGCCCACCTGCGGCGAGTAGAGAAGATCTCGCATGTTCAGCCCCATCTTTGTCGAGATCAAAATTGCCTAAGACACCTAAGGGTGTCGTCTCGGCGAGGTCCCAGGGCGCCGGCTCGGCAAGGTCCCAGGGTGCCAGCTCGATAGGGTCCCAGAGTGCCGGCTCGGCGGGGTCCCAGGGTGCCGTCCCGGCAGGGTCCCAGGGTGCCGTCTCGGCGGGGTCCCGGGGTGCCGTCTCGGCGGGGTCCCAAGGTGCCGGCTCGGCGGGGTCCCAGGGTGCCGGCTCGGCGGGGTCCCAGGGTGTCGGCTCGGCGGGGTCCCAGGGTGTCGTCTCGGCGGGGTCCCAGGGGGCCGGCTCGGCCGGGTCCCAGGGTGCCGGCTCGGCGGGGTCCCAGGGTACTGTCTCGGCAGGGTCTCAGGGTGCCGGCTCAGCGGGGTCCAAGGGTGCCGGCTCGGCGGGGTCCCAGGGTGCCGGCTCGGCAGGGTCCCAGGGTGCCGTCTCGGCGGGGTCCCAGGGGGCCGGCTCGGCAGGGTCCCAGGGTGCCGGCTCGGCGGGGTCCCAGGGTGCCGGCTCGGCGGGGTCCCAGGGTGCCGTCTCGGTGGGGTCCTAGGGTGCCGGCTCTGTAGGGTCTCATTGTGGCCTGTAGTTAGCCTTTCTAAGCAGCGGAGTTTGGCTGTTGGCAGACCATTTTGGGTTGCGTTTAGTAAAACCAAAAGACGGGATTGCGCTATTAGCAGACCCAGTTTGAAAAACTATATATAGACCTTGAAGGGCACCTTTGGAGAGGAGTCCAATTCCAATTCTTGGCTTCTTCCTCCCTAGGTTCTTTTGTTAGCTCCTCAGGCTCTCCGAGGGTGCCCAGCTTCAACTTTGGCTTGGGAGGGGAAACGCTCTAAAGATCTTCCGGGTGTGTGGTGGGATCTCCGCGCTGTAGCCAAGGGTCTGTATCTAGCTCTTTGTCTTCGACATGTTTCCTTCCGCGGGATCAGTAAGTGCTAGCTGCCCCTTCTAAGGGGTCCGATCTCCTCATTGGGCCGAGTCTCGGTTCCAACAAGAGTATTATAGGTTCAACCTTAAAATCTATTATCGATTTTCAACGAGACAATTTATAGACTTTTGGACACCGCAGCGATATCTGTGTTTCAGTATGGAATGTCAGGGTTACTGTTCTTCTGAAGTTAAGTGGAAATCATCAAGTTTGGAATGATGCCCATTAACAGAAGAAGAGTCAAACCGAGTCAGATTGTGTTATCAAATTTGGAATAACACTCTCTTCCAAGGTAAGAGAAGACGAATCCAGGTAGAGTTATTAACATCAGATTTGGAATGAAATAACTCACCAGATTCGTACTCAGCAACCAAAACATAAACGGAGCACAACATGCTTGCTTTGACAAAGAAAATCAGGAGAAATCAAAACATCGATGTAGACTAAGGTGATCTAAATCGTCTGTAGTCTCATTTCCCCCACTGTTTTGTTTAACCGATCTTTGGGCATTCCTTTCGTCAATGGATCAGCTAGATTATCTTTTGATCGCACATCGACCAAAGAGATAATTCCTTGTTCTTTCAGATAGTTTAGCAGAGCGTGTCTCAGTCGTACATGTCTCCTCTTAGTATTGTAGAGAGCATTCTTAACGACTTGGGCTGCTGCTTGGTTATCGCAATACAAGCTCAGAGAATTGACTTGTAACCTAGACAAGGGAATATCTAGTATCAGATTCTTGATCCAGTCTGCCTCTTCACCAGTCGAAGCTATGACAAATAACTCGGCTTCCATAGAAGACAATGCTATACAGGTCTGTCTTTTTGATTTCCAAGTGATAGCAGCTCCACCCAGAGTGAATATGTATCCACTGGTAGATTTGTTGTTACTGATTTCTGAACACCACGAGGCATCAGAATATCCATCCACAGTAGGTGGGTAACCAGTGTAGCACAGAGCGTGATTTTTAGTACCTGACAGGTATCTCATCAGCCTATCAAGAGCATCTCAATGCTCTTTGCTCGGACTACTGGTAAAGCGACTCAACATGCTAACAGAGAAGGCAATGTCTGGTCGAGTACAGCTTGTGGCGTACATGAGACTACCAATTATTTTAGAATATTTTACTTGATCAATGCTAGTCCCAACATTTGGGCTCAATTTTACATTATGATCGAAGGGTGTCTCTATAGGCCTACAATTTTTGTATCCCCGGGTTGAAAGAAGTTGCTCAATGTAATGAGCCTGACTAAGAGTAACCCTACCCTTATCAATTCTAACTTTCATACCTAAAAGGGTATCGACGGGATCGATATCCTTCATGTCAAATACTTTTGCGAGTGTGTATTTGACGTCCTTAACTGCAACAAGATCTGAACTCAGAATCAACATGTCATCCACATATAGACATATGATGACTGTTTTGTTTGACATAGAGCGGTGATAAAGGACATTTGTCAGAAAGGCTAGACTGAAAACCAACTCTTTACCACTTGGTCAAACTTCATGTGCCACATCTTTGGCGCTTGCTTAAGCCCATAGATGGATTTGTCTAATTTGCATATGATGCAGAACGGCGCGTAGAGTTTGCGCGTCTGTCGGCTCTTTCTAGGAAACCCTAAATGCATGCAATTGAAAATTGAAATTTGAGCAAGCATTGCACGAACTTTAAGAAATTAAGCAACTATGTTTTATAAAGCACAAAATTACTATTTTGTTTTACAAATTGAATTTTCTTGAAATATGGTTCAATTCTAAATCCGGGGAAGGAAGTTCGCAACTCTCGTTCCGTTCCCCTTGTTATAGCAAACGGAAATCGTGAACTCCAAATACGTTTCCGTTTGGAGTTTTCGACGTAGCGTTCGCTGACAAAATCCCGGACGAAAACCCACAATGAATCTAATATCCTAAAGAGAAAATTTAGATGCACACAAAGGAAGAGAAAGAAGCAAATTACCCACGGAAAGAGGCGTCTTTCCGCAACCGAAGTCGACGGCGATCCCGCGAGGAATTCTTCGTCACCTTCGATCTCCCGCTCCGTGCTCGGCCGCTGTCGCACACGATACCACAGAGTAATTTCACTCAATCTCACACTGAAGTGGTTCCACGGAAATCTCAAACACTCACTAGTGTAAGGAAGCCACAAACTAAACAACCTAATTTCTCACTCGCTCTCACACCCAAGGTGGATCCACGAAATCTCAATCACTCAAGGTGGATCCACGAAATCTCCAACGAAATAAAATCAAACACCCCTTTAAACTATTCAGACTCAATAGGAAGCAAAATATTCTCATTCTATACTCCACACTAAAGCCAATTTTAACATTCAACAGTAACTGCACTGTTCATCATCTCTAACAAATGGAAAGCAGCAGACCCAAACAAGATTCTTATCGATCGACTACTCCCCAGGCAAACAGCAACAGGACCTCTGAATTTACTATTCACCTTCTTCCTCACGGAAGCAGAGCACAACATTCAAAATAGAAAAGAAAACAAATGCTAGATCTCTTTTCTCACGGGAGTATCCTTACACTGGAATACGAGAACGCGACAGTTCCCCCAAACCGAACGCCAACCAACAACCCAAAGTAAGTCATCTTTTTCCTCTCTATAACTACAGGGAAGCACAGGGAAGCACTCTCATATCTCAAGCAAAGGCATTCGTATGTTCATCCATAATCATCTCACGGGAACAGCTCTTCCATAGCAACAGGAACTTACAAAACTCAAAAAAACGAACCTCCTCCTAATCACTATTCATCATCCCTGTCACCGGGGAGTACACAACAAACCGATTCAATATTTCCTTCTTCACCACCGTCTCTGTCCTGCAAAACCGTATTATATAAAGATTGATTTTGTATTTCAGGAACGTCCCCGTCGCATGCGTCCATCCTGGCTCGGAGCGTGGACATGAACTGAAAACCGCCGGAGTGGAGCTCGACGCGGGTGGTTGGCTTGGACGTGGCGGAAGATGCGCTGGAACTTGCGGCAAGCGGCTACCTCTGAGTCCTAACAGGATGGTGTCTCCACACCAGCTCATGTTCGGGGAGAAGCCAAATGTGGGTCACATGAAAGTGTTTGGTTCTACCTGCTTCGTGCACGTCCCGGACGCTCAGAGAACCAAGTTGGAGCCGAAAGCGAGGAAGTGTATCTTCATCGGCTACGATGAGCGGAAGAAGGGGTGGAAGTGCATGGATCCGCAGACCCACAAGTTCATCGTCTCGCGCGACGTAGTGTTTGACGAACTGGTCTCATACCAGGGAGTCTCTACTATGGTGCTGTCGGAGAGTGGAGAATCTAGCAGGGAAGAGAGGGTCACTGAGGACCCTACTGTGGAGTTGGAGCTATCTCCCAGTGCTCTATCGCCATCTGGCTCAGGAGGAGCATCTGGCTCAGGAGGAGCTTCTGGCTCAGGGGGAGCTTCGAACTCAAGAAGCAGGGAGAGCACCGCTTCAGGAGGAGTTCAGAGAGGATTTCAGAGAGGAGCTCAAGCAGAGGAGTCTACCGGAGTGGTAGATAGTGGTCAAGCCTTGAGGAGGTCAAAGCGGACCATCGCTCCGCCTGCTCGCTATAAGGAGGGGAACTTCGTGAGTTTGGTTTCCTGCTTCTTCGCAGGACCACTCGATGAGAGGGAACCTATCTGCTTTGATGATGCAGCTGGCATCAGGGAGTGGGACGTGGATATGATCGAGGAGATGGAGGTCCTAGAGAAGAATGAGACATGGGACCTGGTTCCCATGGTGGAGGGCATCAAACCTGTCACCTGCAAATGGGTGTACAAGGTTAAGAAGAGAGCAGATGGAGAAGTAGAGCGGTACCAGGCGAGACTTGTCGCTCGGGACTTCTCACAAACCTACGGAGAGGACTACGAGGAGACATTTAGTCATGTCGCAAAGATGACGTCGGTGTGGACGATCATCGCTCTGGCGGCGTGCCGAGGTTGGAAGCTGTGGCAACTTGATGTGAAGAACGCGTTCCTGTATGGAGAGATTGACAAAGACATATTCATGGTGCAACCACCTGGATACGTGTCCAAGTCACTTCCACATCACGTCTGCAAGCTGAAGAAGGCCCTCTACGGGTTGAAACAGGCGCCGAGAGCCTGGCATGGGAAGATTGCGGAGTACTTACAGTTCTGCGGCTACGATGCCTCGGACTCAGACTCCAGCATGTTCGTGAAGAAGAGTGGAGGTCTTCACGTGCTGGTGCTGCTGTACGTCGACGACATGATCGTGACAGGGAACAACCCTGAGGAGGTCGCGGCGCTGAGACAGCAGCTCTCCATACGATTCGAGATGAAGGATCTTGGTGAACTGCACCATTTCCTTGGCCTCCAAGTTGAGAAGAGAAGAGGCGGGCTGTATGTTTCCCAGAGGGCGTATGCCGAGAGGATCGTCGAAAGATTCGGCATGAAGGAGGGGAAGAGCAGTTCCGTTCCTCTGGAGGCTGGGCTGAAGCTTCGGAAGGAAGATGGGAGGATTCTTCCTGATCCGAAGATCTTTCGAGCGCTGATGAGGAGTCTTATCTACCTAACTATCACGAGGCCGGACATCGCCTTTGCTGTCGGCCGAGTTAGTCGGTATATGCAGGAGCCGCGGAAGCCTCATCTGGAGGCAGCTAAAGGGATACTGAAGTACGTGAAGGGAACCCTTGAGATAGGGTTGTCCTATGAAGAGAAGTCTGACTTCAAGTTGCATGGGTACACGGATGCAAACTATGGAGGTGACGCTGATGATCGCAAGTCGACATCAGGTTACGTGTTTTTTTGTGGAGCTGCTGCTATCTCGTGGTGTAGCAAGAAGCAGGACTCTATTTCCCTTTCTACCACGGAGGCCGAGTACAAGGCGTCGTCTTTAGCAGCTCAGGAGTGTGTCTGGCTAAGGAGACTAGTGGAGGATGTGGACGAGGAGGTCAGCAGACCTACTGTGCTACGCGGGGACAATGAGAGTGCATTGAAACTGGTAACCAATCCAGTGTGTCATGCAAGGACCAAACACATTGAGATCGAGCATCACTTCATCAGAGAGAAGGTGCTGGGTGACTTGATCACTGTGGAGCATGTGCGGAGTGAAGACAACCTTGCGGATATATTCATGAAGCCCCTATCTGCGGGGCCGTTCCGGAGGCTTCGCTCGTTGCTTGGAGTTGTTCCCGGAGCTCACTTCAAGGGGGAGTGTTGAGTTTTGAAGTGAGCTAACGCCCGACGTTAGAGCTAACGCCGGCGTTAGCTCCTTCTCGCTGAGCTAACGCCAACGTTACGAGCAAACCCCCGCGTTGACTCCTTCTCGCACCTCCCCCCTGTTTTGCCTATAAATAGAGGGGTGCCCCTCCTAAAGAGGATCGATTTTGAAAGTGACGAGTATCCTCTACTTTGAGCGAGTTAGAGATACCAGAGTGCTTCCAGGCGAGCATCGAACTTGGAGTAAGTTCGGCAAGAGAGTTACCTACTCGCGAGTTAACGCTTGGCGTTAGGAGCTAACGCGGGGCGTTGAGTGTGGCGTGTAGCGAGCTTCGTCTAGTGGCGACTAGGGAGCTGAGGAGTGCGAGCAGGGAGCTTGCGAGGAGCAGAGCTAACGCTGGGCGTTAGCGTTAACGCCGGCGGTAGCGAGGAGCGAGTATCACCTGCGCGGTGTGCTCCGGAGGAGAAATGGACCTTGTCCGTGACCAAGTTCTTTTCTACTTCATTGGCTGTCGTGAATCAAGTTGGATGCAACTTGTATTCAGCTCTGTTTGTTTGTAACTAGCTGCTAGAGTTATTATTGTGAAAGTTTGTGTTCATCTATTGGTGTCCTTATTCTCCTGTTGGTTGACGTGTTCTTCCGACTACAAAATATTTCACATGGTATCAGAGGGATAGTAGGAGCAAGGACTGAGCAACCAAGATAGACGGCGGAGGAGGGTATGCTAGGGGACTTGGCATTGAGCTGCTCACCCAGACCAACTACAAGAAGTGGAAGTCTTGCTTGGAGAGTTACCTGCTTGGAGAGGACCTATGGGAGGTCGTTGGAGGAGAAGAGCAGGCAGAAGTGTTTCCAATCGAAGACAATGGTCAAGCTGTGAGAGCTTGGAGAAAGACCAACGCCAAGGCGGAGTTCACCTTGAAGAGAGCCATCTCACCTGACTTGTTTGACCACATCATAGGTTGCAAGTCAGCGTCTGAGATCTGGATAGCCCTCGATGAGTTATTCAACAAGAAGAATGTAGTGCGGCTACAATTCCTGGAGAATGAGTTGGCAAGGTCGACTCAAGGCGAGATGACGATATCCACATTCTTCCTGAAGGTGAAGAACCTGTGTGGGAAGATCTCGGCCTTGGACCCTGAAGAGCCAATCTCAGAGGCGAAGTTGAAGCGACACATACTCCGAGGCTTGAGGAAGGAGTATGTCCCCTTCGTTATTGAGGAAGGAGTATGTCCCATCTGCGCTACAGCGCAGTTGGGTGATGAGGGCTGCTAGGAGAGCTTCTTATCGAGGTCAGGGGTTCGAGGCTCTTCGACAACAACCCGCCATTATGAGAACAGTAATGGAGACGGGTTGGGCCGTGTTGGGCTGCAGCCCTCTAAGGGTGAGCAGAGGCGGGCACCTAGAGCAGGTGATAAGTCCCGTACTCCCCTTCTAACAGCTTCCTGTCGAGGCAGCGCAACAAGCCTTAGTTGAATCCACCGCCGCAGGCTACCGCCATTTCTCTACAGCTCGGAGCCAGCCCTCGGGCCTCGTAGGAAGCCGGGATGAGTTTTTCATCACTACCAAGCTGTGGTGCAAGAATGCCCACGCCTAGAACTGTAGGGGAATCTTCAAGGGGGCTGCTTTATATGGGATTTGGAGGCCTCTGTTCTTGTTTGTGAGATTTGCTAGCGATCATCATCTTTTTTTAGATTCATGATCATCATCTTATCACTTGTTGGTAAATGCATGTGACAGAGTGCTTCAGCTGGATTATGTTGACCTGTATCTTGTGCACTGGCCGGTTAGTATTAAGCCAAGCAAGGTGATGATACCATTTTTGGCGGAGGATGTTGTTCCCATGGACTTGAAATCTGTGTGGGAAGAAATGGAAGAATGTCACAGGCTAGGCCTCGCAAAGTCTATCGGGGTCAGCAATTTCTCCTGCAAGAAGCTTGATCAAATCCTTTCCAAGGCCGCCATTCCTCCATCCGTCAATCAGGTGAGCAATTAAGCTAGCTAGCTTCTCATCTCATGATTTGTCAGTCGTCCCTGCTGCACATGTATATACATATATGCTCTGGTCGCAGGTGGAAATGCATCCTCTTTGGCAGCAGAAGAAGCTAATCGACTTCTGCGCAGCGAAGGGTATCCTTGTCGGCGCCTACTCCCCTTTAGGAGCTAATGGAGCTCCGTGGGGTACCCCAAAAGTCCTCCAATGCCAGGAGTTGAAGGAGATAGCTGCCGCCAGGGGGAAGTCGGTAGCGCAGGTTCTTCGTATTCCCCTGCTTCTTTCGATCTCTTTAATCACTATACCAACACCTCTGAAGTTTTACTTCATCATTTTCTTCAACAACATGCAGGTGTGTTTGAATAATACATATATCTATAATATAAAGGGAGTATGCCATTCTTGCTAACACCACGGAGTCATTCCCCACCGCCCGATCCCTTCTCCGACCGACGGCCTGGATCCTCTCCGCCACTCCCGCTGCTGCCGCCGCGTAGCCCGCCTCCCGCAGCTCCTCGCTCGCCGCGTTCCCCAGGTTCCGCCGCTTTAGCGCTATCGAGGGATCAAAAGCCCGACGCCCTCGCTGCTTGCAGGTTAGTCCTGCTTCTTCCGCGAAATCGCTGCCCGTCTGCGATCTCCCGCTCTCTCTCGCTGCGATTTCTTAGTTGCGTTGGCGCCTCTTCGGCTTCCGCCGTCCTCGACGTTCTCTGATGCCTAGGCGAACTCCTCGCCGGCAAGCCTCGCCGTCTATTTCACGTTCCTATACCTCCGCAGCAGGTTCGTCCTTCTCCGATCAGCTATGTCTTCTTCTCCGTAACCTCATCCTGCTGATTATGTGCGTAAAAATGCTCATCTCTGTTTTGACATATCAAGGGTTTGTTTTTACAGCTCTCTCTCGATTCCTCCAGTCGGTGTTGCGCAGTGACGAAGGAAGACGCACTCTTGAGCAAACCAATTTATGCCATCCATCATCCGGTGACTACCTCATCTTCTTTATTTCCTTTGGTTTTGAACATCTCAGTGATCTTACCACCAGATCGCGTCTCCGGCAACGTCCTCCTTCATCCCGCTCACTTCTCACGCGGCCGCCGCCGCTGCCGCCGCCGCTGCCGCCGCCGCCGACTCCGCCTGCAGATAGGCTCTCCCGCCGGCTGTGGTGGTAAGTTCCCAATTTTGTTCCAATCGGCAACGTCTCCGGCAACGTCCTCATGGATCACTGTTTTTTCATTGTGTAATTCCTTTTCAGCAGTTTTTTCTTAAAAAGCTAGCAGCTAAGACAGTGTTATCCTGGCCATTCCCATCATCATGCATTTGTTTAGGCAGACCATCTTTTGTCGCGCTCATTACTCTTCTATTTTCCAAACTCTCCTCTGTTATGCATCGTTCACTTTTAACAGAGACATCCATACCCTTCATATCTTCAGGTTCAGCAATATAAGGTTCTCCATAAATTAAAAGATCTCCCAGAAGAAGGGAGGTGCAGGCATATTATAGTTTATCGTTTACTTGATGTTGTTGATGCTATCATTGCTTATATTTATATTGTTGATCTAGGAGGAAGATTTTGCGCATTCGGGCATAAATAGATCACCCAATATTGATGGAGGATAGGAATGTCAAAGGTTGGGAAATAAAACTTGAACCTGAAATCAGAATACTATATTCAATGAGTAGGATGTTGGATTGGTTTCAATGAGTAGGATGTTGGATCTTCTCTGACCTTATGCTTTTCTCCAAATTTAATTTAGAATTGTGCATTTAACAAACTTGAATCAGAAACTCTGTTCATGGGATGTGGATGAATTCAGCAAAATACATAAGAGTAAATTCATCATAGATATGGAATTGCTGGTATGTACTGTAATTACTCTACGCTATTACTGCAAATATCAATTGTAGATATTTGCTCTACGCTATTACTCTATGCTATTAATTGCTCTGATTTCATTTTTGTTTGATACCTTCAATCCACTCTCACTTTATTGTTTGATTGCTTTCAATAAGTAGGTTGTTCTCTGAAACCTAGAACTTCTGAAGACCACACGCTCAGCTTGGTCGTCATCCTACTCCTCGCAAGTTCCGTCCTCTCCTCCCCCCCCCCCCCCCCCCCCCCCCCCCCCCCCCGAGTTCTGCCACCAGCTGAAATGTTTGTGGTTATTCCGATTTCCTCCTACCTACTGTGTGCGGACAGCTCCACCCCACCTCTTACACTTCAACTGTTTTTTTGTTATGTATACTGAGCTAATAAAACATTTGCTTGAAATTGATGTGATTGGAATTCAAGGGATCAGTTGTCCTCATCTCACATACAAGCTCTCTGCGAGCCCCCAACGGCATGCCCCTTTGGTACCGGGTCTTCTTTCACATGTACGCTTGCTGCAGGTTCTCCTTTTTATTGCTTTTTTTTCTACTCATTCCCCACAGAGCTGAGTTTTTACGTTTTTTTAGTAGAAGTGACCAAGCTGAGTAGCGGTTTCAGCACAATGAAGGTGGATAGAAAATGATCTTGGGGAATCAGAACAGTTACTTCCTATGGGATTTCTGAGATTTTTTGGCTGAGAGCTCTGTGTAAATGCGAGCACTGTCATGTAATTTCCATTAACATAACCTCATGATGCTTGGTGATTTATTCGCATTTTTTGCAATTTGTAAGATGCTACTAATTTCTTCAACTTTACTTCCAGCAGATCTATGTTTTTGTACTATAAATTCGAAATCATGGTTTGATCTCAGTTCATGGATATTCAGGGAATAGGTAATTAGCTATATTCTTAGATGTTTTTATTTCAAATCTCTTTTACTATAAGATAACATCAGAGCTCAACACTTAATTGCATACATCACCATCTATATCGCCATCAACTGACAGTTCATGAGATAATATGTAATTTGATATTACTACACACATTTTATACTTCTGTCGTTCATTTAGTAATTTTATATATTATTATAAGCTTTGATCATCAAAACTTAAGGTGGATATGAACAAAAGAATAGAAGATCTCAACTGCTTCGAGTTTGATAAATATGTTTTAACGTAGAATTTTGGTACGAGCATTTTACCTACAATACGAGCTCTTTGTCCTGTTCTAAATTTTGTATTAATGCATGTTGCGCAACTCAGTACTCATCTAAATATGCCCAAAAAAACATTCAAATGTGAAAACCACTGCCACCTACGACACAATTATAAGCTTTAATTGGTTTGTCGATGGAAATCATGAAGAACGCATGCTGAAATTGCTCTCATCATGAATATGACTGCATGAAGGAGATTAGTGATCAACTATATATGCAGTCAATGTGCAGGCGGACGCTGTGAATTTGAGGGACTGAGATTTTGAAAAAAGAAAACTGTGTTGAGGTTGGAATAATAGTGGAGTTTATCATGGAACCCGCGATCACCGTCGCAGTGGCTTATGGTTGTATACCTAAACCTCCTATAAACTATATCTTCCTATTAAGTGTCCTTTTTCTCTCGAGATTTATATACCATTTTGTTCATTAAGGCATCCATTCCGTTCTTTCTAACATTGGAATGGGCCCGGTACAATTTTGGAGTTCATTACAATTGATTTTGAATTTAAGTGCTGAATTTCTCTCTCTGATCTGTTCTTGCCCTTCTATCTATTTTGTTTCTCATTTTTTTCTTTGCTGATTTTTAACAAACCATAACTATATACTTAATTTTTCACTCTACACATTTATAACGCTTATATGAACACGCAATTTAAATAAAACTCTGTTTCGTTTCAGGTGTACACAAACCCTACAATCATTGCTCACGGTCGGGTGATTTCCATGGCATCACTACAAACAATTATCAAACTCAGGTGACCACATCGATAATCATTGTATATGAATATTCAAACATTTTCAAATGCTTCTATTATTTGTGTCCTGAAACATAACTACATTCTGTTAGGCAACAGAACCAACAACAAGTGCACCACGACGCCTTCCTCCGGATGAGCGCGCGAAACTATGGTTAAAGATTTTGAATGGAATTCAGGAGTGTGAAGAACGACATAAGTCTTTATATCCGAATTGCGACTGTGAATTTTGTATTACTCATACATGAGTATTTATAGTTTCGTACATACATGTCGTCAATCAATAAATGAACCTGAACTATTTACTCATATGTTTGCTACTATTAATGTGTATAAGCTTTGATTTATGTACAATGTGTTTAGAAATAATTCCAACTCTCATTTCACTAAAAATGACCTTAAATCTAAAGGTCACAATTTCGCAAAGCAATCACGTGAAAAGATGGTCAAAGCCTGCCTGAAGACACCCAAACACTTTTTCAAACTCAATGCTAAACGGCGCCGAGGAAGTGGAAGGTGTGGCCTGAGCGGTGGAGGAGGAGACGGTCGCGCAGGGCGCGAGAGACGCAGCGATGATGTGGGGAGAGGGCGTCATTTGGAGTACTCATATGCGCCGGGGGCGGGCGAAGCCGCCGGTGGCCTGAGGCGGGCGAAGCCCGCGTAGATGCGGCCGAAGGCCGCCCGAGAGCATCGAGCACAGGGCGTAGCCCGTGCGAAGATGCTCGTATATTTATATAGGTGTATACAAATATATATTTATATAGGTGTATATATATACGCGACACACACAGGCGTGCACAAAATAAAATTGTTCAACACAGAAATTGCAAATAAAATAAAATGCAATAAAATAAAATGCAAAAGTGCGACGTTCGGTGTCGGTAGGGATCCGGACGGGTGCAGCGTCGGGTACTTTGCGTCGACCGACCTGGGTTGGTCTCCACCAACTCTCCCCCTCTCGAAATCACTCATCTCTGGTGAGTGCTCCGAGCGGCAGTGCTGTAGAAGATCAGCATACATACGCTGTAATTCCTCGGCCAAAATCCAACTGGTTTCGGTCTCTGGTCTGCCATGCCAACGAACCAAATATCTCTGAAAACTGTCAACGGAAAACGATAGAACTGTTGGCGGTGTGTCAGTAAACTGAATGAGAATCAGTGTGTCCTGAATGTGGCTCCTCACTAACACTCACCAACCCAGAAGAATCAAATTGAGGAGTAGGCAATGGAAAATCTAGAGACTCATGTGGATAATCGTGGAATAAAACCAGATCGGCTACGTTAAAAAACCGGATTTGCTCCCCAAACGGAAGGCATTTCAAGTTCATACGCATTTTGCCCAATCCGCTTGATCACTCTAAAGGGTCCAGTTCTACGGTTAGCTAACTTCTTTACGGTACCCGAAGGTAACCTGTTACGAACTAGAAGGAGAAGAAGCTATTGGAGAGGGAGAGAAACTAGGGTTTGAGAGAGCCTAAGGAAAATACCTGATTAATAACTTTTATCCTCCACTAAGGAGGAGGGGTTGGGTATTTATGCCCACCCAACCCCTAGGGCCGGCCGGCCCCCATAGGGGCTGAACCGGTGCGGTTCAGCCCCGGTGCTCCTTATATCAATATTGGCGGGCTGAACCAGATGGTTCAGCCCGGTCTTCCTCCGCCTTCTCCTTTGGTCGACGTGCCCAATAGCCGAATAACCTGGTAATGACGCCAGGCGTAACATTCCCTCCCCCATCAAGGACCAGCTTGTCCTCAAGCTGGAGGCGGGGAGTGTGAGGCTCCTGGAACAAGCCGGCTCTGGCGTGCATCTGAGACGAGACCTCTGTTGGAGCCGCAGGCGCTGCTCCACTCATCGTACTAACCGGTGCCACGCTGCGGAGGGAGATATCCTTGACCTGAGACGATTGGTGGCCTTCCAAGCAGTACACTTTCCCGTGCTGGCTGAACTCCATAGTCATCTGGACCCAATCGAAGGTCACCCGCTTAAGTTGTTGCAGCCACGGTGCGCCCAACACCATGTCAGAACCCCGGATTGGCAATAAGTAAACATCAATATGCCTGGTGTATCCCTGTATCTGGAGCGCCACCCCTTTCATCACCCCCTCGCATTGCAGTGTACGTCCATCCGCCACCCTGACGTGGAACGCTGCGCTGCGATCTATGACACCCCCCGTCTTCCGGGCCACACCGGGTTGGATGAAGTTGTGAGTGCTCCCGCTGTCCATCAAGATCGTCACCGTCTCCCTGCCGACCCTCCCAGTCAAGTGTAAAGTCGGAGATGGGGTACCCCCCTTCAGGGCCTGGAGGGATACGACAAAGTCGTCAAAAACCAACTCTCCCTCCTCTGCAGTGTGAGTAACATCTTCCGCTTCCTCCTGTAGCATGAATACCTGGACCTTCTGGCAAGCGTGCCCGCGGGTATACTTCTCATCGCAATTGAAGCATAACCCTTTGTCCTTTCTGGCCTGAAGCTCCTGCCACGTCAAACTCGTCACCGTTAGGGCGGCCCCCGGTAGGTGGATCTTGCTTGGGTACATCTGCACCCGTCGGTGCCCGACCTGTCGTCCGAGTCCTCTGCCGATTGTACCGCTCCTCCTGTATCCTGGCCAGGCTGATGGCATGACTCAAACTGCGTGCATGTAGGCGTGGACCTCGTCTCTCAGGTGATCCTTCAATCCTGATACAAAGCAGCTCAGCATCGTTTGTGCCTCCCAATTGACCCGATTGGCCAACCGTTCAAACTCTGTCCGGTACTCCGTGACGGTCCCTTTTTGCCGCAATTTCTGCAACATGGCTTCAACATCTTCGTACTCCAAAGGACCGAAGCGAGCAGAGAAGGACTCCACAAACTCCTCCCAGGGTGCATAGTCGCGTCCCCTCAGAAACCATTTTGTCCACTGATAGGCGTCCTCTTCCAGGTGGAAAGATGCCAACTGAACCCACTGCCCCCGCCGGAATCTCTTGGTATTTGAAAAAAAGTTCAGCTTTCTGGATCCACTCAAGGGCGTCACCTCCTTTGAACTTAGGGAAGTTCATTCGTGTCAATTTGGGCTGCATATATGGGCGGTGTTCTGCCGGTGCTGGATGGTATTGTGGTGCTGGAGCACTGCGGGCCCGGGCCATCCCCGGTCCAGACCGTAGCCTCCTTGTTGCCCTCCACCCCATGGGTTGCCATTTCCATAGTCCGCCGGTCCTCCATATGGCGGTGGCATCGGTAGGATGCCCGCCACACCCCCAAGTGGGATCACATTCGCTCCAGTAGGTCGCAAAGGGGCTGCTCCCTGCCCTGGACCCCCGCCACGAGGAACCCGGCTGCATTCCCGGTCCGTTCCAAGCGTACTGAGCGCCGAACGGCCCATTCGGTGCCGCCGATCCCGATACGTGGATGCCGCCTCCCGTAGACCCGGATCCGGCACCTTGTTGCGTTCCACTCCCGATTCCTGTGTCGTTCTGCGCCGGGGGATGGTAGGATACTTCGGTTTCGGATCCCTCCGCCGCGTGGGATTTCCTTTCAGATTTTGTACGAGTAAGTTCTTGATCTCCTCCATGCGCGCGTCCAAGCGATCCTCTAGATTTTTATGGGAGGATTTCACTTGTTCTTCGAGTGACGCCACCTTGTCCGATAATCCAACGTAGTTCTCTTCGATGGTGGCCAAGCGTGCATTCTCGGCTTCGGTGCGTGTCACCATGGTTAGGCGCGGACACGACGATGTGAACTTGGAATAGTGATCTGAAATCAAAAAGGTGAAGCCGTTGGAATCAAACGCCTTGAGGCTCGGCGAAATCGTCGCGGAAGAGGATCGGCGGAAGAGCCGGAACTGAGCGACCGGCGGAATCGGCCGCTGGAGACGTCACTGAGAGAGGTCGCTGACAGAAATCTGGACTATCGGCAGCCGCTGGAGTCGGGGCCGGGCTGATCCGAAGGAGTCGGGGTCGAGCGGATCCAAAACAGGCGGACTGGAGTCGGGATCGTCGGCGCTGGAGGCGTCGATGTCGTAGGCGTCGATGGAGTTTGGATCCGTAAAAAAAAACTGGACGTGAACGCGATGTCGAGCGGCAACAGTCGATCGATCGGCCTTTGATACCCTAAAACCCTTTGATACCAGAGCTGGACGAAGACCGCAGACGCGATGTCGAGCGCAAACAGTCGATCGAGGAGGCGCGGGAATCCGAAAAAAATCGGGGAGGACGAAGCCTCTGATACCAATTGTTACGAACTAGAAGGAGAAGAAGCTATTGGAGAGGGAGAGAACTAGGGTTTGAGAGAGCCTAAGGAAAATACCTGATTAATAACTTTTATCCTCCACTAAGGAGGAGGGGTTGGGTATTTATGCCCACCCAACCCTAGGGCCGGCCGGCCCCCATAGGGGCTGAACCGGTGCGGTTCAGCCCCGGTGCTCCTTATATCAATATTGGCGGGCTGAACCAGATGGTTCAGCACGGTCTTTCCTCGCCTTCTCCTTTGGTCGACGTGTCCAATAGCCGAATAACCTGGTAATGACGCCGGGGGTAACATAACCATTCCGGATTTAGCCGAACCATCACCAAGTCATCCATTTTGAAACTTGTAGCTCTTTTATGCCTGTTAGCTTGAGTTGCATATAAATAAAAAGTATTATGCAATTTCCGCTCATTTCATGCAAATCATGCAAATCATGCAAATGCAAATGATGAACTACTGACACGACTAGCGCCACAAACCGGAGGTTTTAGATACTAAAGCAACTCGTGAGATAGGTACGTGGTCAGGAGGCTCAGAAGGCGGATCATAAAAGACTTCATCGCGGGGGCGATGAACATTCGAGTGAAAATCAGAGACATCAGTGATAAGATATAAAATCAATGAATCAGTGAGTGCACCCTCAAACTCGACTATGCAACTAAGGATAGATACATCCCAAATGTGTGGTGAACCCATATGTGGTTCATCTGGGGGTTCACCGGGAGGGGTATAATAAAATTCGTCATAAATGCGACGAGTACCGGTATATAGGATCCCAAAACATATAGAGTGCTCCCATATAAACGATAATGCACATGAGTTGTGACAGTCGCGATAAATGCACTAAGGAAATGAGAGGCATCCGGAGGCTCACCAGGTGGGACATATGAAAACTCATCGCGAATACGATGGTCTTCAAAGTGATAACCAAATGCACCGATAATAAGACGCGACTCTAAAATGAAATGAGTAGGTGGTACGTCCCATAACTCATCTAGAGTTTGAGTGATCAAATGTTTACGATCAAGCCTCACTATATAGATGTCACACTCAAAATCATCTCTTTGAGGCACTATCGACATCAAGGGCGACAATGAAGCAGGTATCCATGTCTTGGAATTCATAAGGGTATTACTCACAGGTATCCCAGCTATACATGAACGAGGTGGTTCATCTGGAGGGCTCAATAGGGGGGTCGTCAAAGAACCCATCAGTAGAGTGATGGTCCTCCAGAAGTAAACCATCAGAAAGGGTCGTGCTCCCGGAATAGGGAGAGGTGGCAAACTTCGAGGTCACTACAAAGCTCTCGGCTTTCAATCGTGATGTGACTTGGTGCGCTATCGGGTGGGGTGCACGAAAGTTCTTCACTCAATAGTGAATCTAGAATCTCGGGTGAAGTATGTGAAAAGTCTTCACTCAATGTAGATAGTCTCTATGGTAGTCTCACTAAGTGGGGCAGAATCTCGTGGGGGTTGACTCCACACATCCTGTACTAGAATATCAGGCAGAGTGGGTGAAGTTTCCCTGCCTTGGGAAGAGGAGTGTTCTCGTCGACCCTTAATGGGCACCATCATGTTCGTTTTCGGAACACTAGGAGGATCACAACGTGTAGTGTACTCTTGACGAGGGGGACCTCTACAAGATTCTTGAGGGTAATCGTGATGATCGTCCATAACATGATCATGTCGTGCTCGTGGTTGGACCGTAAGTCCTACGAACGTGTGGGGGTGGTCGCTCATATAACGACTCAGTTTCTCATATAAAGGTGACGTGTAGTATCGGTAACTGGAGTGATACTGAACTCTACCCTCATAATATGATGTCGATGGATCAACATGATCCACTCGAGTGCGGGCTCCATTGGGGTGGGTGTAAATGGACTCGTAATCCTCAAATAAAGGATTTCTCCAATGTGTAGACCTTTCTACGTATTGTAGTGGGTCCTCATGATGGGGTCTAACCTGAATGCCAATCTCGAATGGGAGGTGGCATTGAACCTCGAGGGGGGTACCTCTAGACTATTCATCCTACCACTAAGGTTTTTAAATCTTTCTCGCACTTGATAGACACTCTCGGTTAACGTTGTCATTGGTGGGCGAAGGGTAGAAACCACGAGGGTGGTTCATTACCTTCCGTCTCCGTAACTCGGGTGACCACGTTCAATTTTACGCATCTCACTAATCTATCACTACAACAGATGCACTGCAAGACACACAAGTAAGATGGATGATTAAAAATAAATAAAAACTTGTTTTTTTAAATTAAATGCTATGCGGGTTCCTATTCTACGCAGAGCGATCTCGAAACTTAGAAAAATTTCGGAACCTAGCTCTGATACCAAATTGATGCAGGACGGCGCGTAGGGTTTGCGCGTCTGTCGGCTATTTCTAGGAAACCCTAAATGCATGCAATTGAAAATTGAAATTTGAGCGAGCGTTGCACGAACTTTAAGAAATTAAGCAACTATGTTTTATAAAGCACAAAATTACTATTTTGTTTTACAAATTGGAATTTTCTTGAAATATGGTTCAATTCTAAATCCGGGGAAGGAAGTTCGCAACTCTCGTTCCGTTCCCTTGTTATAGCAAACGGAAATCGTGAAACTCCAAATACGTTTCCGTTTGGATTTTTCGACGTAGCGTTCGCTGACAAATCCCCGGGCGAAAACCCACAATGAATCTAATATCCTAAAGAGAAAATTTAGATGCACACAAAGGAAGAGAAAGAAGCAAATTACCCACGGAAAGAGGCATCTTTCCGCAACCGAAGTCGACGGCGATCCCGCGAGGAATTCCTCATCACCTTCGATCTCCCGCTCTGTGGTCGGCCGCTGTCGCACACGATACCACGGAGTAATTTCACATCAATCTCACATTGAAGTGGTTCCGCGGAAATCTCAAACACTCACTAGTGTAAGGAAGCCACAAACTAAACAACCTAATTTCTCACTCGCTCTCACACCCAAGGTGGATCCACGAAATCTCAATCACTCAAGGTGGATCCACGAAATCTCCAACGAAATAAAATCAAACAGCCCTTTAAACTATTCAGACTCAACAGGAAGCAAAATATTCTCATTCTATACTCCACACTAAAGCCAATTTTAACATTCAAACAGTAACTGCACTGTTCATCATCTCTAACAATGGAAAGCAGCAGACCCAAACAAGATTCTTATCGATCGACTACTCCCCAGGCAAACAACAACAGGACCTCTGAATTTACTATTCACCTTCTTCCTCGCGGAAGCAGAGCACAACATTCAAAATAGAAAAGAAAACAAATGCCAGATCTCTTTTCTCACGGGAGTATCCTTACACTGGAATACGAGAACGCGACAGTTTCCCCCAAACCGAACGCCAACCAACAACCCAAAGTAAGTCATCTTTTTCCTCTTTATAACTACAGGGAAGCACAGGGAAGCACTCTCATATCTCAAGCAAAGGCATTCATATGTTCATCCATAATCATCTCACGGGAACAGCTCTTCCATAGCAACAGGAATTTACAAAACTAAAAAAAAACGAACCTCCTCCTAATCACTATTCATCATCCCTGTCACCGGGGAGTACACAGCAAACCGATTCAATATTTCCTTCTTCACCACCGTCTCTGTCCTTCAAACCGCATTATATAAAGATTGATTTCTATTCAGGAACGTCCCCGTCGCATGCGTCCATCCTGGCTCGGAGCGTGGACATGAACTGAAAACCGCCGGAGTGGAGCTCGACGCGGGTGGTTGGCTTGGACCGTGGCGGAAGATGCGCTGGACTTGCGGCAAGCGGCGACGTGGGCAATCTAACCGGTTGCAACGCCAAAATCGGCGAAGGAGCGGCTGGGAACTGTGGCTTTAATAAAAACATACGGGAAGATGAACAGTGGGCTTGGACGTCTGGAACTGTGCGGCTTTAATAAAACATATGCATATATATATATATTTATATATAGGGGTGTATATATATATATTTATATAGGTGTATACATATATATATATTTATATAGGTGTATATATATATATACGCGGCACACACAGGCGTGCACAAAATAAAATTGATCAACACAGAAATTGCAAATAAAATAAAATACAAAAGTGCGACGCTCGGTGTCGGTAGGAATCCGGACGGGTGCAGCGTCGTGTACGACCCAGGCCCGACTCGTCAACACGAGATCCAGCGGGACCCAGCCAGGCCGCTACCGGGTCAATTGGTGATGAGGAGTGGTTTGAAAACTCCTTATCAAGGAGGTTGCGGGTTCAAGACCCGGCCTCAACAATGCGCCGTTGCTGAGAAATAGTGGCGCGAAGAGGCTTTGGGGTGCTTGGGCTGCATCCCGGTAGCGGCCTGGCTGGGTCCCGCTGGATCTCGTGTTGACGAGTCGGGCCTGGGTCGTTACACGTCGGGTACTTTGCGTCGACCGGACCTGGGTTGGTCTCCACCAACATACTTTGCCTTTTAGATCTGGATGGACATACCCTTCAGGTTGTGTCATGTAGATCTCTTCATCAAACTCTCCATTTAAGAAGGCTGTTTTGACATCCATCTGATGAACCATGAAGTTCTCGATAGAGGCCAAGGCAAGAAGAATCTTAATAGTGGATATGTGACACACAGGTGAATAGACGTCAAAGTAGTCAATTCCCCCCATGTTGCTTATAGCCTTTAGCGACTAGACGTGCCTTATATCTCGCTATAGACCCATCACTGTGCAATTTCTTCTTCAACACCCACTTGCATCCAAGGACTTTGGCTCCTTTAGGTAGGTCCACTAGATGTCAGGTGTTATTTCGTAGTAGCGAGTCCATTTCATCTTCTATGGATTTTGCTCACATTAACGAATCTCGAGATCGCATTGCTTCCTGGTAGGATAATAAATCATCCTCTAAGTGGTATGCGACAAAATTTCCACCAAAATTCTTAGGGACTCTATCTCTTGTAGATACTCTAACTGGGATAAGATTATCCTCTACAGGTTGGGAAGCAGTGTCAGAGGGGCCAGCTTCAGGTGCTACAGGAGATTCGGAAATTATCTCAGTAGACCCGGAGACGGTTAAACCATGATCTCTGATAAACTTATTTTCAAAGAAAATAGCATCTCTAGATTCTATCACTGTATTAGTGGACAGATCTAGAAACCTATCTGCTGCACTATCTTCTGCACTACCTAGATATACACAAGTTGTTGTTCTAGGTCTCACCTTAGGTCTCTTAAGGTCTTGTATTCTAACATAAGCAATACAACCTCAAGTATTTAGAGTGGCAAATCTACAGGGATGACCATGTCACAGCTCATATGGAGTGGAAGTGAGCTTTGCATGAGGCAATCTATTCAGAATGTGATTGACAGTTCGGACTGCTTCTCCCCAAAAAGAGTTAGGCATGTCAACAATAAGGAGTATAGAGTTCCGCATTTCTGTTAATGTTCTATTCTTTCACTCAGCAATACCATTAGACTGGGGTGAGTAAGGGGCAGTGGTTTCCAGGATTATATCCGCAGAGGCACAAAAGTCTTGAAACCCTGTTGCAGTATACTCTCCTCCTCTATCACTTCTAAAACGCTTAATCTTCAGGTTTAATTGATTTTCTACCCGAGATTTGAAGATCTTGAAGATCTCGAACGCTTCATCTTTCGATTTCAATAAATAAACATGACAATATCTGGAATAATCATCGATGAACGTGATGAGATACTTCCTTCCCCCTCTAGTGGCATGACTCTTTAAATCACAGAGGTATGAATGTATCAAATCAAGAAGTTGCGTTCTTCTAGAAACTAATTTGAACGGTTTTTTAGTGATCTTGGTTTGTGCACACACCTCACACTTATCAAATCGAATAGAAAGATTTAAGGTGATGTTATGACTCTTAGCTAGATCTCGCATTTTCCTATAGTTCACATGTCCTAGTCTGTTATGTAACAATTTAAGATCTATTAAGGTTGAACTCACTTAGTTTATGCTATCATTATTAAGGCTAAGTCTATACATTTCGTTGATCAAGTACACACAACCAAAATAATGGGAATTAACTGTTAAAGTTATTTTACCGCTAGAGGTTGTGAAAGACATTCCTGCTTTATCTAACAAACTCATAGAAATTAAGTTTTTAGTTAAACTAGGAACTGCTCTAACATGTTGTAAAGTTAAAGTTTTACCTGAAGAGAGGATCAGCTGTGTTGTCCCAGCATGCTTGACTTCGGTCTCTCCTCCATTGCAGTTTTCTACTTTGTCTCTGACCTCAGTTACATCAGTTATGAGAGCTTTGTCATCCGTCATATGACAGGTAGCACCACTGTCCATCCACCACTCTGAAGACGCACTGCGGTGACTGCTCCCAATCATAGCCACGAAAGACGTATGACCGGAGATGTCGACCATCATATTTGTTGCATTCTGTGGGGATTCCTCCTTCTTCTTCGTTCTTTTGCATTCAGCTGCCCAGTGACCCCACTTGCCGCAGTTATGGCACCTGCCTCTTTTCCTTTTGAGAGTGGGCTTTTTGGCCTGTAGCTGTGCAGAGGCTTCACTTTTGGGAGTTGCGGGCTTCCGAGGAGGCTTGCTAGGTCGAGAAACGAAGTTGGCAACCTGAGAGGGTTGACCAACTTGCTCCAGGCTCTTACCAGCAGCATTCTGATCTTCAATGTGGATGGACCTTTTGAGTTCATCCAATGCGATCCTCTCCTTCAGTCTGTGCATTTCAGTCTTGAAGGTATTCCATTCAGGAGGAAATTTGCTCAGGATCAGACTGACGAATAAGTTATCCGACATGTCAGACTGTTCGTCTTCCAGCTTGAGACGCAGGATTTCCAGATCAATCAATTGGGAGGTGACTGACGAGTTTGCATTAAATTTGAAGTTGAAAAATTTCTCGCCGAGGAGAGTCTTCGACGGTCCCTCTTCTTTCTGGAATTGTGCGTTCAGGCGATCCCAGATTTCTTTCGCAGTCTTATATGCACTGTAGGTCATTGCGAGGCGAGGATTCAGGGAATTCAGGAGATAATCCCTACAAAAGTCCTCGTCTTTGCTCCACTGGTACTCATCCACGTCCTCACGCGTCGTAGTGAAATCACTAAGGACGGTGTAGAAAATTTCGCGCTCTTTCATGCCCAATTGGACATGGATTTTCCAAACGTGGAAATCCGCAGCGTCGAAAGACTGCAACTTCACGATGTCGTAGGAACTACGCTTCGACATTTGCAACAGAAATAAATAAATCAGAGCGATGTCACCTGATCCGATGCGAAGACGAGTCAGACACTTCAGATCCAATCCAGATGATAGTTATCTCCTCCAAGAAGCTTGGAAGCAATGTGATCCCCTCCAAACAACACATAAATCCTTGATGTGAAATTCCCCTTGAAGAAGATCTATGGAAAAAACCAAACACAGATCCAATCCTTGAAGAAGATCACTGGTTCTCCTCCAAACCAAACACTTCTTGGCGTTTCTCACTTTGTGAACTTGGAAAAAACCAAAACCAAAAGGCAGCAAAGATTCCAATGATAGAGGAAAAGACCAGCACAGATCTTCCTCCACCTGCTTTCTTCCTCGATCTCAACTTTCAATCAGCAGTGGCTCCAAAAAAAACTGCACCGATCGGCGAGAACTGGAGAGAACCGTCTCGATCTGGACCTGAGATGTCCACGACAAGAGATGCCGCAACCAGATCGCAAGCATGCGACACTATACTTCCTGCGCGAATGGCAGGCGGAGCCTTCTTCCAGAAATTCGGCGAGGATCTGGTTCTGAATGCGAGATCCTGCACGATCTTGGATCCGGGACGGGCTCTAACCTTCGATCGAGCGGCGCTGGAAAAACTTCTCGCGAGCGATTGATCTCCTCCTTGATTCCGATCGCGATCCCTGCAAGCGACGAACGGCGAAGGCTGGAGCACCGAAGACTGGCGATGACAGAGATTCCGGAGTGAATCTTCTTTCGATCTAGAGCGACATGATCTCGCCGTCGGCGGGCTGCTTCACGGGAGAAACGGCTGAAGAAACGAGAGATGCGAATAGGGAGAGCACTTCCTTCCAGCGATCGACGACGGCAAGGAGCGCTGAAATCGCGGTTACAGAAAAACGAGAGCGCCGAATCGGGAGAGCGAAAAACCCTAGGAGGTATCTTGAGAATGTTGAAGGGTTTGGCCGCTCAAGATATTCTACAGTAGACCATCGAGTTTGGAATGGCTACTTATAGTACCTCCAGCGTAGAGCCGAGCCCTAGGTTGACACGAAACCCATTAAGGCCTACCGAGTCGGTTCGACACGCGCGGACATGTAATTAAATACCTTAACAAGTCCCACGCTCGACGGTGTTCCAAATAATTCCGCCCTTTGTAGAGTCCCCCTCGTGCGTGCTCCAGTCGGCTGGAAGAAGGCCCTCGACGGTGTGACTAAGCAATTCGGTGAGGGTCGGAGAATGAGAAATCTCTCGGTGAATGGTCTCCAGGATGTAGACCGTCGATCCCGAGATGGCACAAAGTACCGCCTTGGTATCGTGCTCGCGGCGGGAGAGAGAGCGTCCGCGGACCAATTTAAGGCGTAGACCTTGTATTCCACACGGAAATCGAATCTCAAGAACTTGCTCACCCAACGTTGTTGGGGAACCGTTGTGTGGCGTTCCTCCAGGAGGTATTTTAAAATGTTGAAGAAAGGCCCCCAGAGGTAGGGCCGCTAGTGTTGGACTGCCTTGGCGGGAAGTTTCCAATGATGTTGGATTGTACGCCGACTGAAGTAGGCGAGCGGGTGCCCGTGCTGTAGCAAGACCGCACCGCAGCCGTGGGCCGAAGCGTCGCACTCCATAAAGTCATGCTTAAGTTATCTATTGTAGTGCCCATTCAATCCCGTCTTATTGGCACATCAGAGGATGACAACAGCAAGGACCAAGATCTGCAATGAGCACAATGATATGTTTAAGAGGATCACAAAAACCTGAAGAAGGCACAAGAAAAATACACAGCTCATCATTATAAGCACATGATTGAGCGCATTTTCTGAGATAAGGACTCAATTTGAGTGTACTTAGATGAGGATATGTCGAAAGCTGATGAAATAGATGCAATCTATTTGTTATTGTCCGTTATGGATACTGCAAAATGTTGGAGATAAATTTGTTTCAATTAGATTCACCTTCTTATATGAAGATCTATTTTGTCAGTAATGCAGAGAGTCTGACGCTATTTGAACCATCACAACTAGATGATGAAGAAGAGCAGAAGAATGTGATTCCTAGATTTCAAGATCTCACAATAGATCTTGAAGAAACATTGTAGGAGGATTGCATAGTGAATATGAAGAATACTTGAGTGTAAAGTGAACTTAAAAAAGCCTACAATATTGCAAGAAGGGCTGGACTTCCAGGCAAATTAGGTGGAATCCAAAATGAGGTGGCATAACTTTTTTTGCACAAATTTTATTTGTAGGAGGAAGCCGAAACTGTGAGAGTAGGTATGTTAACTTTGCAAATGTATGCATAGGTGCTCAATTTATATAGGCATGTGTTCAATTGCTAACTATGAAGCACCGATACTTCCTTGAGGGCCACGTACCCGTACCGGATACGTATCTTTTTATTATTTAAGTATCTTTTTTTCGTTAAAACTATAGAGAATTTGTTTTAAATTTTATTATTCCATTGTTTTACTATATATTTAAGGATTAGATGTTGCAAATTGGTATTTTTATTTTTTTACTATATACCGCGTGTCTATTTATATAAGTCAGTTTTAATTATGTCATACCCAAAACGTACCCGTATCCTTATTTTTTTATATTTCCCCGTACCGACGTACTGGATACGTTAGCGTACCCGGTACTCGTACCCGTACCGGTGCTTCACAGATTGCTAATGTATGCATAGCTACTCAATTGATTTTGGCATATGCATGCAGTAGTCACGCCACACACCCCTTCTCCCACCCGAGGGTTCAGTGTTGATGCCAGGGACAATACTGGCTTGGGAACCATGCTGGTAGCCAGATTCGAGGAATAAGGGAGTCGACAGCCTATAATGGAATCTAATTCTAGCCATCCAATGTTTGAGGAAGTAAAGCTGATCGCAGTTTCTTGATGATCCTTTCCTTTTAAGCTGTGGAATCTTGAGCCCATGATCCTAAGGACCACTTCTTGATTTTTAGATTTAGAATTTCAGATAAAGTATTCAAGAATAGTATTCAAATAAGGTAATTTGCTTCTTCATCTATTTCTCTTTCCAGAATGATCAGAGGCATTTTGACTTTTTTAAATATATGGATCAGCTATCTATCTACCAAGAAATAAATGATGCATGTCTCATCAAGTTTTGTATTATATACTTTGGTACTCTTGATTTTTGGAATTTCTCTGTGAATGAAGTTGTACAACCCTCATTCTCCGAGGGTGGACCCCCCAAGGCCACGTAGGCAGAAGTCAAAGTCAAAAAGGTCAACACAAAGACCGGCAGTTCAAGGCAGAAGTAGAGAAGACCTCGGCGAGTAAGCAGCCAATACTCGCCAGGCTGGCGAGTATGGAACAGAAGACCTGGCGCGTATTGGCCCGGCGTGTGCGAGCAGCACCCAATACTCGCCAGATGGGCGACTATGGCATGGTACTCGCCGAGTAACCCATAGTCGCCGGGTTGGGGGCTGGGCTATAAAACCCCCCCCCTACCCCTTGGTTTTCCTATAAATAGGACCCCAGGGGTACTTGGATTGGCACCTGGACTTGAGCTTTCGAAACCTTCGCTCTTGCTTTCTGGAACCTGTCGCACTTGGCCTCTACTCCCGGTACTAGCCAAGTCGGTGCCTTCCTCGTACCCTGCTCGGCCATTCTTTGGTCTTGGAGGGGAAGTCTCTTCGGAGCTTCTGGGTACGTGGTGGGACCTCCCTGCCGCAGCACCTGGGGTCCTGTGTGTTGCTCTCCTAGCTCTTCAGTAGTCGCCAGCTTAGCCGTCTCGTTGGACCGCTGGGCGAGTAGCCTCCGGCTGCATCGGTCCGAATCTTGAGGTCAGGATTTTCCTGGCGTCAACACTTTGGTGCGGTGAGCGTGGATCGTAGTCGGAGAAGGAAAGTTCAGCAAGAAGCCGAGATGGTCGTAGGTGGCGACCATGAGGAGGTAGTCGGCAACTCGTCCGGGAGTGGCGAGTTCGTGACGCTAGCGGTTCTCGAAGCCTTCGCGCAGCGCATGGAGGGAGCCTTCACGCAGCGCATGGAGGGGGTCGTGCGAGCAGCGCTTCAGCCGCGTGCCGAGGTCACGGCGACCTCGCCGCATCGCCCGCTTCCGTCCGAGGGAGGGAGTCCCCCTCGGCGAGCAGGAAAGGAGCACGTGGAGGATGAAACTGAGCGACCAAGGAGGTCGCAGTTCTATCAGCCAACCTCGCAAGGTATTCGCTTCCGCGAGCCGTGCGAGCAGGGGAGATACCAGGATACTCGCCCATATGGCGAGTATGGAGGTGATACTCGCCAAGTTGAGGATCGTCGCCGGGCAGGAGGGAGGAGCCCCTTCTGCGAGGAGATTCTTGCCGCGCCAGTACCAGAGGGATTCAGAGACCCGGCCTTGAATTACTATTCGGGGAAGGAGGACCCCGTCAGGCACATCCAATGGTTCGAGGATATAGTCTCTATCCGAACCATGTCGGACGCCTTCAAGTGCAGGTTGTTTGCCATCACCTTCCGTGCAAAGGCATGGGACTGGTTCCACCAGTTGCCCGCCGGCTCGATCTACTGCTTTGAAGACCTGTGCCGTGGGCTAACGACCCGGTTCGACACGGCCCGGAAGCTGAAGAAGGAGGCAACGGCCTTGTTCTATCTGGTGCAAAGGCCAGACGAGGCGTTGGGACCCTATATCGAGCGTTTCCAGGAGGAGGTTCTGCAAATCCAGGAAGTGGATAGCAAAATCCTGTTGCTGGCCCTGACGTTCGGTATCAGTCAAGGCCTCTTCAAGTTGGAGCTCAGCGAGAACCCCCCTACTCCTACGACAACCTCATTCAGAGGGCCAATAAGTTTGTCCGGGGAGAGGCCTCTAATCCTGACTTCCTGGCAAGGCTGGCTCAGGTGACCAGAGGCGACCATGGAGGGAGGGTTGGGCTCCCTGAGAAGAGGAAGAGAGAGGAGCCCCGGAGGGAGGAAAGGAAGAGGCCGGAGCGGCAAGAAGAGAAGAGGAAAGAGGAGCCTAGAAGGAAGGAAGCCAGGAGCGTGGAGAGAAGGCCCGTCGAGTCCCCTGAGCGTCAGGGGAAGGGAGACGCTACCAGGTCCCCGTCAACCGGCCACCTTGGAGGCCGGCTGGACGGCACCAGCGTCAGGATCAAAGGGGGAGGTCCCCGGAAAGAAGGCCCTTTCGCCAGCCAGAGAGGCGTCAGGAGAGGAGAAGAGATGAAGCAATGGCGGTAGCCGGGCGAGGCCGCCGTCAAGGGCGGAAGAAGCAGAAGCCTAGGAGGCGTCAGGCAGAAGAGGTTCCCCTCTACTGCGACTTCCATCAGGTGGCGGGACATGCCATGGCCGCCTGCCCAGACTTTTGGGAGGCCCGGAGGAGGCTGGCAGCAGGAGAAGCTGGAGGAGAGCAGAGGAGGATAGAGGCCCCTGCCGAGCCTCAGGCAGGGCAGGCTGCAGTCGTTCGAAGGAGGAACGAGGACCGGGTCGACCAGGGAGGTCGGGGAGACCTGGGCCAGGGAGGCCGAGTTGGAGTAATCCATGGAGGAGCAGGGCTGGAGGCTTCCCGCAAGGGGAGCCTTCATCAGATCTACCGAAGGAGTGTCGCCTCGACCTCGCAAGCGCCACCCCCGATGGAGGAGATTACCTTTTCCGAGGAGGACATGCTAGGGAATGAGAATCCCTTCCATGATGCCCTCGTGATTCAAGCCGCGGTGGAGGACTTCACCGTTGATCGAATTCTAATCGACAACGGTAGCTCTGTAAACGTCATCTTCAAGGGGACGTTTGACGGACTGGGAGTCGAAGCTGCCAGGGTTCGGGCATCTGATGGTCCCCTCTTCTGTTTCTCCGGAGAAGAAGAAGGAAGTAGAAGGAGGAGCCGATCTCCTTGTAACACTCGGTGGCACCTCCATCAGCTGTCGATTCGTCATCGTCGACGCCCCGAGCTGTTACAGAGCCATCTTTGGGAGGCCACTTCTCAACACCTTCAAGGCCGTCCCATCCTCCTACCATCAGTGCTTGAAGTACTGTAAGGGAGACGTCCAGGTGAGGATCAGGAGCGATCCAAGAGCCGCCAGGGAATGCTATCTTACCGCCGTCAGTACCATCAGCTGGATGGCTGACGCGGAGGAGTTCGGGAGAGTGCTGGAGAGCCCGGCCAGGCTGGAGGTGGCAGAAGAAGTGGAAGAAATCGAGGTACTCTCCGCAGCAGGAGTGCCTGGGTTGCTGAAGATTGGCGGGTCGCTGAAGACCGAAGAGAAGATCGAGATGGCGGCGTGTCTGCAAAAGAACGTCGACATCTTTGCTTGGAGCGCAGCCGAGATGCTGGGACAGTGCCGAGGGCTGGAGGAACTATCACCGAATTGTTCCACCCGTCCATTGAGGAGGGAGAGATGATGGAGATCGAGCAACGCCCTTCGTGGATGGATCCCTTTGTGGCATTCCTGGCCAGCGGTCAGCTCCCAGCAGACGAAAGGGATCAAAGAAGGTTTCGGTACAAGGCGGCATACTACCTCCTGCAAGATGGAGAGCTGTATCGCAAAACCATCTCGGGTCCCCTGGCCAGATGCGTTTCTGAAGACGAAGTACCCCGAGTGTTGGAAGAGATCCACTCGGGAGAGTGTGGAAGTCATTCTGGGACTCGCACTTTGGAGCAGAGGGTCTTGAGGCATGGTTACTTCTGGCCTACTATCCGGAAGGATGCTGAGATCTTCTCGAAGAAGTGCCAGAAGTGCCAGCTCTTCGCCCCCCTTCAGTTGCAGCCAGCCCAGCAGCTCCGATCGATCATCTCCCCATGGCCGTTCGCCATTTGGGGGATGGACTTGATCGGCCCTTTCCCTCAAGCAAGTGGCCAGAGGAAGTTCGTTCTCGTCATGATCGACTACTTCTCCAAGTGGATCGAGGCCAAAGCTTTGGCCAAAACCACCTCCCAAGTCGTGAAGAACTTCATCTGGGGAGAGATCGTCTGCCGATTCGGGATCCCTCTCGCCATCATCACCGACAACGGTCCCCAGTTTGCCAGCTTGGAGCTAGAGGATTTTTGCAGGCAGCTAGGAACCGATCTTCGATTCGCCTCCGTGCATCACCCAAGGAGCAATGGCCAGGTAGAGGCCGCCAACAAGCTGATCATCAACCTACTGAAGAAGAAGGTGGAGAACCTAAGAGGTAACTGGGCGGACCAGCTCCCCTCGGTCCTGTGGGCTTTGAGGACCACTCCTAGCTCAGCCACGGGGGAACGCCGTTCAAACTCTCTCACGGGTCAGAAGCTCTCATTCCAGTAGAGTTCGAAGTCAGAAGCCCAAGGGTGGTAGCCGCGGAAGACGGAACCGAAGAATGGCGACTAGAGAACGAGGAGGTACAGAAGCTATCTCTCGACTACATCGAGGAACTTCGAGATTTAGCTTCAGTCAGGCAAGAGGAGATCAAGCGTCGGATGGCGAAACATTTTGACAAAAATGTCCGCCTCAAGCACTTCCAAGCAGGAGATCTGGTCCTAAAGAAGGTGGACGCAGCAGGAAGGTCTGCGGCCGTCGGGAAGCTCAACCCGAACTGGGAAGGACCTTTCATCATCCAGGAAGCACTCCTGGCTGGAGGATACCGCCTGCAGAACCAGGAAGGCGAGCTGCTTGGGAGCACCTGGAGCGGCGATGACCTAAAAAGGTTTTATCCCTAAGGGGGAATGTATATATCCCATCCTTGTAAATCCATTCCTTTTGAATAAAATTTACATCTCCCTGAAACATGGGATGAGGCAGCTTCCTTCGCATCAACAAAGTTTTCAAAATAAGGAAGTCAGGTGAAGTCAATCTCCACGCTAGGTTGGGAAACAGGCCTCCGACTTAACCCTCGTAAAAACTCAGAACGGATGATGGGACAGTGCCTCGGGTGTGCGTTCCCTTAAGACCAAGCCTCTGCACTGACGGTCGAGATCAGCTCCCCCCTTGCATGTTGGCCGCGGTTCCCACCGACTGCATTTCTCGTCCGACTGTAGAGATTACCAGGAAGAAGTCTGGACGCCGACCTTCCGATCCGGCGAAGAGACGATCGATTTCCCTAGCTCGGGGGACCCTTGAAAAAAAAAGGGGCGTCGTATATCCTCGAAAGCTGAAAAGCTCGCAGCCAAGCATTCTTCTTTCTAAATTGTTGTGTCAGATCATATGAGTTATTGTGCCTAAAGTGTGCCTAACTCCCTGCTAAACTCATTGAGCAACAGGAAGCAGGTCCGATCCACATTCAACATCCAAGTAGGATGGAGGCCTCGGGATGATATGTCCCCTTGGACCTCCCCGACTGCCACTCCCTACTTGACGTCTTCCTGCACCAACGTTCACCATCGCAGGTTAGAACATGGGCCTCCGACCATACCCTCGTAAAAACTCAGAACGGATGATGGGACAGTGCCTCGGTAGTGCGTTCTCCTAAATACCAAGCCTCTGCACTGACGGTCGAGATCAGCTCCCCCCTTGCATATTGGTTGGTCGAGTTACCCTCCGACCGCATTTCTCATCCGACTGAAGAGATTACCAGGGGAGAGTCTGGGAGCCGACGTTCCAACATGGGAAAGGGCAGGACCGATCCGTCCGACTGAAGAGCATAGGCATTTTTTGATATCCAAGTAGGATGGAGACCTCGGGACGGTGTGCCCCCTTGGGCCTCCCCGACCGTCGTTCCCTATTTGACGTCATCCTCCGTCGACATCTGGTATCCAAATAGGATGAAGGCCTCGGGATGGTGTGCCCCTCTCCAGGCCTCCCCGACTGCCGTTCCCTATCTCCTTTCCCTTACAAATCCATTATTGTTGAACGAGTCTGATAGACTCTTCACCAGGTACCAGAGCAAAGCATTGAGAGCATGTGTCCCTCGAGACCCTCCGAGTTGCCTCCACAGCTCAACTCCCTCAAGGGAAATATTGAAGTAGGCGAGTATACATGTGCGAGTATACACGTGCGAGTATACATGTGCGAGTACACATGTGCGAGTACACATATGCGAGTATGGAGGTCCACTCAATCTCGCCATGATCCTAAGAGCCTAGCGAGCACTCAATCTCGCCTCGAGCCTAGGAGCCTAAGCGACATTCAAAAATAAAGCAAGCACCAAGGAGACAGGCGAGCAGCAAATTTTGTCCTTTATCATTTAAATATTTGATATGTATCACAAAAAAATCTTCAAAGTGTTTACAAAAGGTCGCCGGGCGAGCAAAAAAGGGAGCCCAGGCGACTAGGCGACATCCTCGCCCAAAATATCAACTTCAACATCATCGTCATCACCACCATCGTCATCGGCGTCATCATCATCGTCATCCTCGTCATCCGAATCGTCGTCCCCTGCACCACTGGAAGGAGGCGACGATGCTCGCAAGGGAGAGGTGGAATCCTGGGCGAGCAACGCCGGGATGATGTCTTCCACCGTCAACTCCATTGCCGCCGGCTTCAGAAGATCGTCCGCCTTCAGCTGGCTCAGGATGACGATCCCAGTAGCTCGCGCGATCTCTCGGCGAACTCGTGGCATGTCGTCGCCATGCATCCGAATCTGCTTGCCAACCCTAGAGGGCCCGCCACCGCTGGCTGTTGCTCGGCAGGCCGAGTTTCCAGCTCAGCGATTCGCACTTGGGCGGCCTCCAAGGTTTGCCGGGTATCCTCCAGCTCCTTCTCCAGCTGGGAGACCTTGGTCGCCATCTCCACTTCGGCGACCTTCAAAAGCAAGAAGACACAAATCAGCAAACTAGTCGGCAAAGTGGCGACTACCCCAGATGCGAGTATCGAAAAGAAGCGAGTACCTCATGCTCCTTCGCCTTGAGCCCCATGGCGATCAACTTCTTGGTGCTGACCCGGATCACCCCCTCGTATTCCAGCAACCTCCTCGCCGTCGAGTGAGCCAGCTCGGCGGATCGAAGCAGAGATCGCGAGGTTTGGTGCGCCAGATACTCGGAGGATTCCTCCCGCAGCCTCTCCGCGTCCTCGCGCCCATAGACGGCGTGAAGCACGTCAAAGGCCTCGCCTTGATCCTCCCAGTCCTCTGACCAGGGCGGGAGGTTGGAGCTCAGGGACACCACATGGTCGCCCTCCGACCAGGCGACTAGGCGGCGACCATAGGCGTCCTCGCCGCGAATGCCCAAGTTGAAGTTTGGGTGGGTGTAGGGCTCGCCAGCCTCAGAAGGGTCCGCCTTCTTGCCGAGGTCTCGGTGCGCGACCTCCTTCTTCTTCCTCGAGGGCTCGGAGGAGTCGCCCCTCTCCTTCCGCTTCCTCGACGGCTTCGACGGCCCAGATCCTTCGCCGGCGACCAAGGTCTCATCGCCTCCTGGCGACAAGTCGATAGGCGAGTAGGCCCCATCCCCGCCAGCAGAGGTCCCTGTGCCTCCCTGGGTGGAAGTAATCGTCTTCACCACCGCGGGGAGAAGCTCCGCGCGGCAGGATGTGGACAGCTGCAAGAAGAGGAGTAATGTTTTGTGTTAGTCGCCCAGATAATGACGAAGAGCGAGTATTACAAATACTCGCGCAGTAGGTTACCTTCGCCCACGAAAACCTCGGCGAGCTCATCTACTCGCCTCCTCCAGTGCACCACATCGAGGCGGCGATTCTTGAAGGCCTCGAGCAGCTTCACGCCACCCTCGCTGAGGTAAGAGGTCCCGAAGACGCTCTCCGGTGGTTGGAAGGATTTGTCAGGGATAGATTGAAAGTCGCCAGCGATGACGACTAATCGCTCTCCCCAGCGATGATTCTTGTTCGCGGTGCCGACCAGCGTGCAGACGTGGCTGCAGAAGAAGATGATGCCCTCGCCAGTCGCCATGAAGTGGAATACTCGCCGAAAGACGGAGAGGTCAAAGGCGATCCCCTGGTCGCGCAGATAGCAGAGGAAGCCCACGATCATCGCCACCCCGTTAGGGTTGATCTGGGCGGGGACTATCCCAAAGTAGCGGAGTATCTGGGAGAACTCCGTCCACAGTGGTAGTCGCAGGCCCACCTCGAAGTGGCGAGTAGGGATTACTCGCCCATCGGCCAAAATGGAGTTTTGTCGCTCTCCCTGGCGAGGAAGCCTAGCGACATATCCTGGCGGGAGGTATTTCGCCTTGATGACCTCCAACTCCTTCTCAGTCGTGATCGACTTCTTGAAGGTGGTCGCCGCAAAATTCTTGGCGTGATTGGCACGCCGGATGGTCGCCTCGTCGGTCATCTCGAAAGAGCGGGAAGGAAAGCGAGTATCAAAGAAGATAAGAAGAGGAAAGGGAGACGGAAGATACTCGCGCGAGAGCTCAGAATATCGCCAAAAGCGTATTTAAGACTCACCCACCCCCCCCTATTTATAGTAGTCGGGTAGCTTGGCGTATCAAGCACGACGGCGCGATTAGAAATAAGGGGGTGGCGAGTATTACGTTGTAATCGCCAACTCAGCACCGCGCGTCAGCAGGAAGTCGACCTCCTAAGCGAGAAGACCTGCAAGTAAAGGCGCGGAAGAAGCTCGCTATGCATAAAGCGAGGAACAGGTAGCTACTCGCCAGAATAAAAGAAGATAGAAAAAAATTAAACAAAATCACAGAAGAAGAAAGCAGAGCGAGTAATAAAAGGCGAGTTTTCTAATACTCGCCGAAAAATATTTCACCAATAAAGAAATGGTTCAGAGTTACAGGAATGCTCGCCAAGGGCGACAAGCGACATAGCACAGAAAGAAGAAGAATAAAAAAGGACAACGTCTAGGGAGGCGCCTGAAGATTCGCCTGAAAATCCGGAGGCTGAGGATGTCGCCCAACATAACCCATGTTGCGAGCACGCTTGAAGTGCTCAAAGGCCAGAGACATCGCATCCTCGCCCTGCCGCAGCTGGTCTTCGATCCTCGCCAGCCGGCCAACCGAGCCCATGCTCGCTCGCATCCCCACCAACTCATCATGATGGAGCTGTTGGCGATGCTCGATCCTCGCCACCCTGCGCTCCAGGTCGCCAACCGTATGAAGGCGAGATTCTGCACCAGCCAGGCGAGTATCGAACTCTTCCAGCCGTGATACTCGCACCTCAAGCTCGGTCAAGCGACGATGAGCGTCAGAGCTCGCCAGGCGCTCCACTCGCGATTCGACCTCGGACAGGCGGCGGTGAGGCTCGCAGATCGCCAAGCGCTCCAACCTGGACTCCAGCTCCAGGATTGCGCGAGTAGCCCTCTCCTGGTACTCGCGAGAGGGAAGCCCGACCGCGTCGATCAAGGCTCCAATGGGGGTATGGGCGCGAGCTGCGGAAGAGTTAGAAGTGTTAGAGCCCAGAAGACAAACGCGACGAGGTAAAGACAAGGGCGAATATTGAAAATGGCGACCAAGTACCTGGCCTAGGACTGCGTGAATGGCGGCGAGGAGAGACCCTTGCCCGACGAGGAGATGTGCTGCGATGATGGTCGTCTCGCCGCGAAGAGCCCCCAATTGCCGGATCCCGGCTGGGAGGCGCGTCCCCCCGACCGCGACTATCGCTTAGTCGCCCTCCTCCCCTTGGAGCGAAAAAGCCCGAGGAACCCCCAGTCCCGCCACGGCACGAGGACTCGCCCTGATAAGTAGAAGGAGCAGTAGAGGTCGAAGGGCGCTGATCGCCTTGAAGGGTAGCAGGAGGAAACGGAGGAGGTGGCGGAAGTCCACCTACGGGCAGCTGCGAGCTGCTCGCCGTCTCTACAGTTTGAAGAGGCGGTGGAGGCGGAAGTACGGTGCTCGCCAAAGGAGCACGTTGCTCGCTCATCGGCCTCTTCTCCAGCAAGGAGCTATGAAGAAATCGCCCTGAGCGACCTCCACCCCTAGGCGAGATCATAGGCGAGGATCGCAGAGGAGTTGCGGCTAAAGGCTCCTCCTGAGCACCGACGGTGGATGAATCTGCGAGCATAGAAAAAAGCATTTAGCAAACTCGGACCAAGTAGAAGTCGTTCGAAGACAGTAGCGAGTAGGTGGCTCGCACCTCGTGCAGGAGCGAGATTCTCCGGCGGATTCTGGGCCGAAGTCTCAGGAATGCTCGCCTCCTCGGCGATTTTTGGAGCAGAAGGATCAGCAGCCGGCGAGTCGCCTTCATTGGAGAGCCCCAGGTCGTCCAGCAGCTGCTGGTGTTGATCGCCCAAAGGGGCGGCGACCTCTTCCTCGGCGACCTTTTTCTTCTCCTTCTTCTTCTTCTGGGCGAGCCTCTTCCTCTTCCTAGAAGAGGGAAGGTCGCCAGATGCGAGATCCGGGCGAGGAGGGAGCGAAGAACCATCAAACAAACCAACTAGACCAGCCATGGCCGCCTTAGCCTCGGCAGCATAGTCGCGCACCATCTTGAGCGAGTTCAGAAAAGACGTGCCATCAGAGACCCCTGCCCCTCTATTTATAGAGATCGAGCGTCGGCCAGCAAGAAGGCGAGTACAGACCAAATACTCGCCAGAAAGACAGCCCTTCGAATAAGGGTTGGATGTTTCTTTCCGAGCAACTACGTTACTCGCAAAGAGCGGGGATTGTGTACAACCCTCATTCTCCGAGGGTGGACCCCCCCAAGGCCACGTAGGCAGAAGTCAAAGTCAAAAAGGTCAACACAAAGACCGGCAGTTCAAGGCAGAAGTAGAGAAGACCTCGGCGAGTAAGCAGCCAATACTCGCCAGGCTGGCGAGTATGGAACAGAAGACCTGGCGCGTATTGGCCCGGCGTGTGCGAGCAGCACCCAATACTCGCCAGATGGGCGACTATGGCATGGTACTCGCCGAGTAACCCATAGTCGCCGGGTTGGGGCTGGGCTATAAAAACCCCCCCCCTACCCCTTGGTTTTCCTATAAATAGGACCCCAGGGGTACTTGGATTGGCACCGGGACTTGAGCTTTCGAAACCTTCGCTCTTGCTTTCTGGAACCTGTCGCACTTGCCTCTACTCCCGGTACTAGCCAAGTCGGTGCCTTCCTCGTACCCTGCTCGGCCATTCTTTGGTCTTGGAGGGGAAGTCTCTTCGGAGCTTCTGGGTACGTGGTGGGACCTCCCTGCCGCAGCACCTGGGGTCCTGTGTGTTGCTCTCCTAGCTCTTCAGTAGTCGCCAGCTTAGCCGTCTCGTTGGACCGCTGGGCGAGTAGCCTCCGGCTGCATCGGTCCGAATTTTGAGGTCAGGGTTTTCCTGGCGTCAACAGAAGTGGTTTGTTTGAGTTGATGTCTTTTTGGTCCATATTTCTGCAATTTAGCTATTTGATGTTTAATTTGCAGGTGAAGTGTTTCTTTGTTGATCTTCATCCTATCAAAAGAAACTAGGGGCACGTTTTTAATGTAATTCCTGCATGGAGGATTACATCTCCTGTTTAGTGTTAATGCTTTCGGAAGTGGGCATCTCCTCACTTTCTATGCAAACTTTACTTTGATGTTTGTTCCTCACCTGAATACTCAAGTATAAACTGATTATGACCGGAATCCCTTTCTGATGGAGAATTCTGTTTATTATAATGAGCATGAGCACAATCATAATATTGATGTCACCACTGGAGAATCTACTTCGACTTCATCTTCCCAAGGAGAGTATAATGGGTCTCGTGAGGTGCAGAATGAAGATAGGACCTCTACAAACAGCCAAGCTACTGCCTCTCAGTTATCTTCATTAACCACTGCCTCTAGAGGTGCTCCTCTTAGAACACGAGGTGAAAATCATGGACGGCGTCGTAGAAATCCTCTCAATTCTGGCTTGTTGATTTCAGTTGAACTGCTCGCCGATGCGAGCCAAATTGTAGCAGCTGTTGTGTTTTATCTTTGTCTATACATGAGCATCCTCAAGCTCCATTGTTTGCTTGGATCATTGGTTATACAGCAGGCTGTGTTGCTATTCTTCCTCATCTCTGTTGGCGCTACATTCATCGAAACAATCAGACATCTGTCCAAGAATCAGCACAAACACATCAGCGTTTTTCTGGCGATAGATATACTGATTCTATAGCAAGGTACGGAAGGAAGTGTTAGCCGTGGCAACACTGCTGTTTCACAACTGGGTCAAAACATTTTAGTTTCCAATTCAAGGTATTGTTAGCCATATGATGATGTATGTACTTCATTTTGTTCATCTCTCTGAATTTTCTCTGTTAATATTTCATCTGATGTTATTTGCATTGTAGTTTGATATAGTTGCACCATACACTTAGAGTCGAACCAGTTGTTTGGTGGTATGAAACTCCAATATCCTTGATTATTCAAATTGCATCTGTGAAACAGTTTAGCATCTTGATACTTAATGAAAGATCTTGATACTTAATGAAAGTTTCTCAAACAGTTAGGTGTATTAATAGAAAGTTTGCACGTTGGAATGCATTAGGTCCTGCTTTATATATTATCAACTTTAAGTTTATAGTATTCCAGGCTAATGCTTGACAATTTTGGGAGATTTAGCAGTGATCTATATATCTTAATCATAATTACTTGGTTAATTGACATTAACAAACAAATAGCTATTGTGGTTCATTTTTTATCAGAAGGCTATGCAATATTTATTTATGGTGGTTGTCATTAAAGAAAAGTTTTTATCGCATTGGATCCGGAAGAGCCAATCTCAGAGGTGAAGCTGGAAAAGCATATTATCAGGGGGTTGCAGATTCTTCTCAAAGAGTTTCTTAGGCGGATTGGAGTGCTAAGGAATATCTATCTTTTGTCACATCAGTGCAGGGATGGGCTACTCAACCCTCTCTGGTGCAGTTGGAGAATCTCTTGGCGTCTCAGGAGAGTTTTGGCTAGATAGATGCCAAAGGTGTCTATCTCTGGTGAAGGCAGTGAAGTCATATACACTGGGAAGAAGAAACAACGGGATAGGAAGAAGAAGAATGACGGAGAAGGTCCTTCTACCTCATCTAGGGAGGGCGGCTCATTTCCCTCCCAGAAATGATGGCGAAAAGAGGACTTTCAACTGTTTCAGGTGAAACAAGGTTGGACATTACATGCGTGATTGTAGGGGCAACGCCACACCGGATCATGCACTAGAGGAGGAAGGTAGAAAGGAAGACAAATGTTGGGGAAGGTGTTTCCTTGTAGAGAGGTCTATTGTGGAAGCTTTGGCCTTGGTGAACTTCGAAAATAATTGGATCGTAGATTTTAGATGGGGACATCACCTTAACGATGAGGGTTCCAGGTTCTCATCTCTGTGGAAATATGATGAAAGTGATGTGATCGTGACAACGGATTGCACATTCCATTCGGTGGAGCAGGAGGGGATTGTGACAGCGGATTGCACATTCCATTCGGTGGAGCAGCGGGGTAGTAATAGGAGTGCACTCATGCTGAAGAGTATGTATCACGTGCCAGACATGAAGAAGTTGTTTTCAGTAATAGAAGTGCACTCATGCTGAAGACAGAGAAGTGTCCAAAAGTTGTAGACTGTTTTGAAAATCTCCATTCAAGTGCTTTTCAAAACTCAAACACACGTCGGGCGCAAATGTGCGTCGGTCACAAACGCGTGCCCGGACGAAAACGCGGGCGCCCTCGCAAAATCTTGTTTCCGGGCAAAAAATGTGCACCCGCGTGAAAATTCGCGATCAGGCGAAAATGCTCGATTCAAAAATGAATTGTAAAAAAAATAAAAATGGGGAATGTATTAATCCAACATTGTGAATCAGTAACTAGCAAAGTTGAGTTAATAAAAGAGGAAAAAATCAAAACAGAGAAAACTGGCTTTAGAAAGTTTAGAGTTTTCAAAATGCCTCCAAAACACCTTTCTTGAAAAAACGCTTTTGAAAAAGCTTCTCGTGCAAACGGCCTAAAAAGGGCGGTGGCAGTGGGAATAGAGCTTTTCCCACCGTCAACGCCGCCCCAAACAGAGCCTAAATTGTGAATTTCTTCTCTACTAAGTCCTTTCAACCCTACTTCCACGTAAAAAAATATTATGGAATTTTCTAATACAATGGATATTTTGTGGTCAATATCTTGTTAAATATCTTGAGGATAAACATAATATTTTCTATCTTTATGCCCCTTCTAATCTTTGTAGTTAAAGAATGTGATGCAGGACAGGCGCCACACCTACCTGCCACCCTGGAGTCCCACCAGGAGGCCCACCCTGAATCCACCAGGGCGGCTTTATGAGGGCTGCAACCCGTACACCCCAACCCATCCCCGGCCAGTTACAGCCGCAGTAGGTTGTTGAGGCCGGGGATCGAACACCCGACCTCCTAGATAAAGAGTTCTTAATTGAACTCTCAGTTGGTGATGAGAGTTCAATTAAGAACTCTCAACTGCGGCTGTAGCCGGCCCGAGGACCAACTGCGGCTGTAGCCGGCCCGAGGATGGGTTGGAGTGTACGAGATGCAGCCCTGACCTGATAAAGCCACTCTGGTGGATTCCAGGGTGGGCCCCCTGGTGGGACTCCAGGGTGGCAGACAGGTGTGACGTCTGTCCTGCATCAGAATGTCATCTCCTGTTATTGTAACCCTCGGTAGTATGGTAGAATTCATGTAGTTTAGATCTAGGTGCTCTAATCCACGAATCATGGAAATTCTGTCCTCGGTGATTTCTTTGTTTAGCTCTTTTATTTTTTGTTCATAACAAAGATGGCTCGAGGCATTTATTCAAATGATTATCGTACAGTCCACCTCTGCATGTCGACTCATGGTTTAGTCCTCAATCTATCTTGTTGGAATATCAAAGTCTGCTTACAGCTAGTTAAAAATATTTTCTGTTTGGCGCATAGGCTTCACAGGCTCAGTGCATTAATTGATCTTTATAAATGGCCTTGGAGTGTTTCTTTGCTGTTTGGTTTGTTGTTGGTAACGTTTGGGTTTTTGGCGGGCATTCATCGGCAGCAGATGCTCCCACTTATACAGGTATATGAATGCTATTTTTTTTCTTTTACCTTTAATTTTCTGAAATTTGCTCTACTGACATACATAATATGCTCTTCATTTTGTAGGCTCTGTATAGCTTTCCTTACTTTCAGTTGTGTTGGGTATGCAATGCGCTTGATTCTTTGTGCAACAATCTGCTGCTGTTTCCCTTCTACAATTTCTGTACTGGGTTTTAGAGTGGACCTTCCCCTTACTAGAGGAACTACATCAAAATTAATTAATGCACTTCCAACATACAAAATCAAATCAACGAGAAGCCAAATCAAAGATCAAGCCAAACTATCGATGGAAACTTTGAGGGTGGGATATTGGCTGCTGATACTGACATGGAGCGCATTGTTTCTCCTGAAGATGCTGTGAGTTTTTTATGCATAAATAAAATTTACCTCCAATACATTAATAAGATTTACAGTAAGTTGATACCTGGTAGTTGACGTCCAACTATTTACCTGCTAGTACGAGAATGACGAGCTCACACCTTGACGGATAGGTCTATGTAATCAAACCAACGTGATGTTTTCAAAGTTGAACATAAGTTGATAAAAGATCTGGTTAATATTTGGTAATTATAAAAACATAGTCCAATACCTACCTCAAGTTGGAAATGAAGAGCTCAGATAATTTCTTCTTGGCATGGTGAGTATAGATCACAAAGTCCAAATCCTGTCCGAGAGATCATGCAAAATAGTAGGTTGAGAGGGCTTTATTAGAAGATCTGCAAGATGATCCACTAATGCAGTAAATGGAACTATGGAATTCATCACGAAAGTTCTCTCGAATAAAGTGGAGATATTAATGGTACGCACTGAATCAAATGCAGTGAAATATAATAAGCATACAATCACGCAGTATAATCGTGCCACGCTCTTGCATGCTAGTTTCCTCAAAGAGTCCTCTCCAAAGAGAGATTCTAAATCAAGACTCAAAAAATGAAAATATAACCAGCCCCACTCTCCTTTATATACTAGGGGTATAAAATACCATGCGTCACGGTCCGACTTAAATAATTATGGGCTGTCATACTAATCAGTTACTGTAGTGCATATATGTATCAACACTCTGCTCTTCAAAATCGATCTTGTCCTTAAGGTCATGTAGTCGTGATGAAACCCTCGAACTCTAGAGCTTCAACTATAATGTCGTCGTCTTCAGTCGCGAGCAGCAAGCACAATTTTTTCTGGGGACATTTGTGTAAATTGTATGACTTCCTTAGGGGGGGGGGGGGGTGAATGAAGGAATCTTAAAAACCTAATGATTTATCTTTTATTTTGAAACAAATCTAAATGATAGAAGAGATTATAATGCTCCAGGTGCATCAGGTATGCTACCGCGGCTGGCGATAATGGCTATCGCTGGCGGTAGGTTGCGTTTTGTTCTTTGGAGCATTCTTGCAGCTTGATCTCAGTAGTCATGTTTAGTACTTGTCTCAATTGTACTTTCCGAACCTGCACACTATAAAATGCTTACAAACATAGATTAAATGCATACTAAGATTTGTTATTCTCAAACCAAAGGATGTGAAATCATGTTTCTTCAAACTCCTCATTTTAATAATAACAAATTCAGAGATTGAGAATAATCATTCAGTATTTAAAGTGTTCATAGTGAGATCAGCTATATGATAATCGTGATTAAGTGCAAGAATAAATCATGAATGAATGCATGAGTGCAAGTACTATGAACTGCCCCTATATAGATGCTCCTCTTATATGTTGATTTTTTCTTAGTGTGATTTCACATTCTCTTAAATTTTCTCTCATCATTTGTTATTAACATAAGGGTGACTAATTTTACGCTAACCGTCTACGTAACACAACTCTCACCATTTTTCATCCTGGCTTGAGACCGGCATAGGCTGGTTTGAGTGTTGTTTTGTTTGTATTTGTTATTAACAATGGCGACAAAGGATCCATATAGCCAATCCCACTATAGTGGGATAAGGCTTGAGTGTTGTTTTGTTTGTATTTGTTATTAACAAAATCTGGTCATTGTTATGCCCCCACTACGTTTCACGGGGCGTCATTATGTTCGGCGGTGCAAGGGAGCGTCGACCAACGGGGCTGAACCACCGGTTCAGCCCCCAACCAGTGAACCGGCCGGCCGGGGCTGAACCAAACGAGTTCAGCCCCAACTGGAGGGGCCGGCCGACCCCTCTATGGCTCGGTT